>JAHDVE020012392.1:0-137481 GCA_022606495.2 Halesus radiatus
GTTAATAGCTTTGATACATTGGGTCCATTGTCTCTCAAAATAACATGAATAACAGTATAAATTTCCCAGCTCACAGATAAGTCTGAAACTTCGTGAAATCAAAGAATTGCACAAGGAACATTTCACTTTGTTTTTACCTTCTTCAATCTCGTCGTATTGATAGATTTAACCGAGTTATTCGGCCGAGTACACTCGTACTCGGTAACTCGGTAAAACTTGTACTCGGCGCATCTCTAATAAGTAGGTACCGACTTACCTACATAAAATTTTGTAGCATTGGTGTTCTCGAAATATATATTTTTTAAATCGTAAAAACCTGTAACTGCAAAAACAATAATAATTGTGTTATACCCAATTATTGTGTTATATTAGGAAGGTATCGGAGGAAAAGGACGGTTGAGAAATAATTACTTGATTAATTTCAATGTTTTGATGGGTTTACATTTGTAAGTAAAATTTACGGCTTACGTGAGTTTTTGAGAAGTGTGTTTACATATTCGTCCAACTTATGGTAATTAATGTTCATGTAAGTTATTCGAAAGTTTAACTTTGTGAGTGCTCAAAGCGACTGATGTCCGATACACTTAATTTTTTTCACGGTAAGATACCTTTCCGTCGTGTTGATGTCATTATCAAAGGTTGCTGCTGACCGCTGACTTTGACAGCTGATCTGTTAGTTCGTAAAAAGTCATCTATTAGAATTATCACGAAATCCGTTTTATCCCGTATTTTATGTACACAGGCATTTAAACATGTTATGATAAATAATTACAAAATTGTCTTTTAAGTTTGTCGTGGGTTAAAAACAATCAAAAAGGGCCGAATTAAAATTATGTATTATTGGCGTGTATTTTTTCGATAAACCGTCATAATTATGACATTACAAAACAACTACTTATTTGTGTTTTGGCTGGGTTATTTTCTTTTCAGGATATAAATACGTATCCTCTCTAATCGATGAACATTTAGTTAAACTCTTTTAGCCGATCTCAGAATTGAAACATTTCGTTAATAATATTAATGGCATTACATTTAATGTCATTGAATAATATGACATATTTAATTCATGTAAATGGTCGAAGAAATAATCGACTGACAATAATTTGTGATGTCAACTAAAAAACTACGATTTTCGATGCGTTTTTAGCATTGATGTATAATATACCCATCCATGGTTTTTGGACATCGAAATCAGCACTATTTTTATTACAGAAAATGGTTTGCCAAAGTCCTGAACTTAATTATCATAAGTTGGAGGAATAATATTATGTAGACGCACATGTAAGTAATTTCTTGAAAACTCACGTAAGCCGTAAATTTTATATACAAAGCTGGCCTTGGACCTGTAAAAAAATCACGCCATTTTACGACTCCTGAAAAATGCTAAAAATTACGGTAGGTAACTTAGTGTTGTTTACATTGGTAATTTTGTTATAAGATACTTACATACTAGGTCGACATGCGAGAAAAATAAATTACAAGTGTAACGGCCGCTTTACGATGTCTATGATCGAAAGAGAAGAATGGTCATTACTGCCATCTAAAGAATTATTTCACAAACATCTTATTCACAAGGCAAAACAGTTTTCTGTTTATTTCCACGGTAAAGTAGTTTCCTGTTTATTTACAGGGTAAAGCAGTTTTCTGTTTATTTGTAAATATTGTTTTAAACTTCCGCTAGATGGCAACAAAGCACAAAAACAGGAAAAATCTTCACCCCACCACGACCACGATCTGAAATATTTATGTTCTGTGATCACTGTGATGACATTTTTAGAATCATCATGTAAGGTTAATTATATACGATAATAATTATATGTATGTTAACCCTTTTAATACATAAATGTTACCAGAAAGATCATCTTAACATTATGACAGCTGTGACAGACAACAGGTAAGGAAAACAAGCCACTCTCCACTTGACACATCCCTTCTGTAGCAGGATGGGTATTTTATTACAATTTTTGTGATTGTTTTTGTTTAGGAAACGATCCCGAGAAGATGATAACTGCGACTTCATGCCGTTATCGAAGAGGATAAATAACCTTCACATCAATAACGTTGTCAATATGGCTGCTAATCAAGTTCAAGGACATCAACACCAAATATCCCTGCGGGAGACGTTTCGGGAAGAGGTTCCCGAAGGCCTACAACCTCCTTACAACCCAGGAGTAAACTCATCACAAAGCAATTACTATTTTGATAACAAGTTATTATATGAACTTTATCTGGAAAGATCACAAAGAAACGGGCAACAAAACTACTGACTTATGACCCTTCTAATGTTTATTTAGTTTTCGGTTTTATTCATCACTTATTATTTATTAAAATTTCTAGTCAGAAATACCTACATGCATAAAAAATATTGTTTTAATAATATAAAAAAGTATTCGGACTACTTTTGTTTGTATTTTCTGTTGGTGAATAGTTCTTATGTTGATTTATTTTTGAAAATCTAGTTATTTGGTTAAGAAGTAGGAATAGTGTAACGAAACAGGGAACAAAAGAGCCAAGAGGGATGTATTTGACATTTTGGTAAATTTAATAAGAGCGCCATGTGTTTTGTGTCCAACGGTGCATTCTGGCGGCCAATGAATGAATTCTTCAACTGTCATGGCGGATTTAGTTTCGCGCAGGTGTTCTCTCCGTGAACAGCTCAATCTCTAAATTTTTGTGATCAATCTAATGTTCATAGATTCCGCGGGATTGTTTTGTCTCCAAAATCCGCGTATGCTGACAGGAATTCTCAGGTTCGTAAATACTGTGGATACTTATGTTGTTTACACATCAGAAGATAGTGTTTGATACGTCGTGACCCTATTTGATTGAAGTGCGCTTTCTAGTTAGTAGAATCAGTTACCGTACCGATACCGTTACCCGAGTGACTGAGATCGGATAATGTGAAATATAGTGCGGGAGAGATTGACGATTGACCTCCCTACACTGCAAAGTGCCTAGTGGCCGGTGTTCTCGCCTTGCAGTCCGAGCCGAGCAGAGTGCAACCCGCAACCCCTCCTCCCGCGGTCTGACATCTCCTGGTTACGGGACACTTTACGCATATGGAGGGGATCTTGCAGCTTGGTGGGGATGCGTCGTGATGGAAACTCGCTTTCTTGACCAGACACTGGTAGGGGGTGAACAACCTGTAACCAACCAGCCTAGCTATCATTTCATTCACATTTCCTTCCGCCTCTTGTGGACTTTCCTTACATAACGCTATATTAACTAACTTCTAACTGTCCGGTAGGTTAGGTTTCGCGGAATTCCGTTGACGCACGCCATAATACTGTAATAACGGGCGCCCTAAACGCTAAATTAGACAAAAGGGCAATGTTTCGAACAATAATTCTTCATACGACTTCATGTTTTCGTGAAATCCTACAAAGATTCTCGAACAAATGCCGTTAGACATGGTGTCGACGTGCTTGGTATACGAAATACATCACCTTGCTTTGTTTATTGTGATTCAAGGATAGGCTATAGACTGGCTCATTCGAAACTGTTCAAGGGGAAGCAATTACATATTACTAAATACAATGTCCTCTATCTAATCTTTGTTTAGTTTTAGTGAGTTTATGACATCGATGTGGCGGTGTTTTTTTTTTGTCAACTACCTTTTATTATTTATTGATAAATTATGATGTGTAAAAATATGAAAATTTAAATAAAATGTTTGCTTTTCTAATAAGTTTTTTCAATCAGTGCTCTACTATTCGTGTTTTAGTGTATTAGCTACTGCTACAGCTATTGAAACTAGTTTCTCAATAAACATAATAAAACTGGCATTTGCGTGCGAGCTACAAAAACCGACATTTACTTTCTCTTCTCGCCGTGATCCGTGATCAACAAGCTCGCGGTCACGTCGAGCAGAATGGCCACAATCCCACGAATTGGAAATAAATAATTTTTTGACAGATACAATTTCAAGAATCGAGTGTTGTGTATTGTAGGGTTAAAAGGTTTTTAAACAGAGTATTAGGTGAAAAGTTAACTGTATTTGTGGAATTACTGGCCCTAAATAGAAATCCACTAGTATTTCCTATTTGCTAACCTTCAAACTCCACATCATCCAAATAAATATATGCTGTTAACATTTTTATCAACACTTTCTATGTTGTTTTGAATTCTGGAGAGAGATGCCTACACCAAACCACTAATTTAAGAAAATGTAAGCTGTCTGTGTAATTTCATTTAGGTTAATAAAGGTAACTGGTAATTCATATCGACTTACATTGTTGATTTCCTTTGAAACACAATTTATTTCGACATTCTAATTGACGGTTCCTTACAATGTTTTGAACAAAATAATTTTATAATGACATTATTGTGAAAAAATATCACCTCAAGGTCACTCACTATAATGACAAAACTATAGCTCAATTTTTGTGAAATTTCAGCTCGAGGATGCTTTAAAAAGGGTAACTGGACAGTTCGGCAGTGATAAATAAATCGGCATACTTTTGAAAAGTGACAAAAGTCATGAAAAATGTAAAAAAAACATTTTTCTAGGTTAGGTTCGATTAGGCTTTCAGGCTAGTTTTTTTTTAATACTTTTAATGATTTTACATCACTTTTCAAAAGTGTGCCTATTTATAGCCGTGTCGAAAAGTTGTGGAACCTTTAAAAAACTTTAACTTACTTTAGCATTTGTTATCATGTCTAAATTGTACATAATAATGGTGCATTTTGAAATCTGCAAAAATCGTATTAAAAGTTTAATCTATCCTACCCAAACATACTTCAAAAAGACCAACAAGATTATTAATGAAAATAATTTTGGTAATAATAATATTGCATTTTGAAGTTTATTACAAATTAAATTGTTAAAAACATAATGCAGTCTATCCCCTAATCTTACTTCTAAATTACCAAAGAAGATTGAAAAAACCTGAAATGATAATATTAAATCAAATAAAGCTATATTTTTGCTCCACTACATCACCGCGAGCAAATTCAACTTCCAAACTAAACTTTCTTTTCTGTAGCCTACTTTCCGTGGCAAGGAATCGCCTCTTACTAGACTCCACCAGTCACAGTTCACTCCTACCAGCCTCTCTCTCGCCCAATATCTCTTCTTGTTTTTTGGCGGTGTCACCATCGTCTCTGTGTAACCCTACTCCTGTGATTTTTTCCTCCCATCGAGTGCCTCTCCCACACCCTGAGCAGTATTCTAGTGGTGGGGTGGAGAACAACTGTGAAGAGTTATATTGTACTTGATGTACTGTTATCAGTTTTGCTACAGTGAAAGTTTTTAGAGAGGGTGTTTATGTGAGTAGGGTTTATTTTTAATTACTGATGATTGAATACTATGGATTTTCTTACGTTATGACGCTGAGATCATTTTTACTCCTCCTTTTAATTTTTTTTGTTTCTGCAATAATAATATCATATTTTATTGTTTTTTTTTTTGTAAATTTGAGTTTATTATTAAATCTTATAGGTTTTCCATAGCGAAATGAGTGAATTTTTTAAAGTAAAAGTAAAAGTGAAATGGTTGCATGTTTACTTAAAGTTAGTTAACCCCGAGTTGAAAGTTAACTATTTATTGGTGTTATAATAGATTTCTGCATTTATTGATTTGTTTTGAGCTATGTTTGTTTATCCTTGCTCCTCGCTACAGCTGTATATCTATTTATGCAAGTTTCTCCAAAGTTATCAATCAATATCTATTTTTGCATTGCGCGGGATTCGAACGGGCAATCTCCTTCTTATAGTCATATGTGTAGACCACTATGTTACGAAGGTTGTCTTCTTCCTTCTTGAGCCAATGTTTTGGACAGCCTTGCAAGAGTCCATGATCGAGGCAGACGTGTAGGAAGAGGTAGTACAGCAGCAACTCAAAAGACATTAAAACAACAAAATAATGACTATGGAAATCTTAAATTTATCAGATTTTAAAAGGGTTAAGGATGTGTTCTTGTAGAAAATGTTTTAAATAGGAATTCTACACCGCCTCATTTGAAATCTGCGCAGAATTTTGAATTGTGTAAGAAATATTATTTGTTGGAATACACTCTTTACGTTGCTTGTATGTAGGTACAGAAACAATGACAATAGTTTTATCTATGTGAAATGATCTGATCGTTAGTCTATACTTTCTATTTTGTTTAATTAGGGAGAATAATAATCAATATAAATCCACACATATAGTAGGAACTATAATGCAGTATTTCAGATACGTCATCTTATATATTTATGACTAAAAACAAAGCATAGTATTATGTGTATGTACCTATGTATAAATCATCCGACTTCTGACAAAAATTTTGAACTTATTGAACAATCTCTTGTAAACTTTTGTTATTACAAAATTTTTATTTGATAATAATGTGCCGAATTTTTTTTTTCTTTTTTAATAAATCAGGGGTTGTTAGATAGTTACCCATTTGTCAGATTGTATAGAGATTGTGAACTGGTATAAAAATAAATATTACTTTTTTAATCATTGAAGATAATATTAACAACTCTCAAAATGAAACATGAAACTGAAAAGACAAAAGAAAATATATCGGTAGCAATTAAGACCAGTTGCTACTGATTCGATGATTAAAATATATTACAATGAGTTTTATAAGCTTCAATAAGTTATTCCGAAATTGAATATAAAAATAACTGCCTGTATTTCAAACCGATTTTCTTTTAACCTCTTCAGGCCCACGGTATCATACCAGGGGTGTTAGTTGAAGTTTGCCGGTTTTACTCAGATGTCGCTAGAGATATGTATACATTTCTATGATTTGGCATCTATGTCATATTTTTCTATGGACAAGTTTCGTTCCAAGTAAATCGCATTTGCGGCATTCGTTGCTTTTCTTATTTCATCAAAAGAAAAAAGCAGTTGAAGCTCATCGGTTGCTGGTAGAAACTTATGGTGAACATGCTCCAGTGATTAGAACATGTGAGACATGGTTTCGTCAATTTAAAAGTGGAGATTTCGATTTAACAGACAATGAACATCCTGGTGCAACGAAAAAGTTCGAAGACGAGGAATTGCAGGCGTTATTGGATGAAGACCCAACCCAATCGCAACAACAATTGGCCCAAACACTTAATGTGACCCGAGGAGCAATTTGCCAACGTTTAAAAGCCATGGGAAAGATCCAAAAGTATGGAAAATGGGTACCACACCAAATGAGCGAGAGACAAATCGAAAAAACCGCCAAACTGCCTCATACAGCTAAAGTAGTGAAGAACACTTTCAAAGCATTGAATTGGGAAATATTATCGCACCCGCCGTACTCTCCAGACCTTGCCCCGTCCGACTATCACCTTTTCGCATCGATGGGACACTCACTCGCAGAGCAGCGCTTCGCCAATTTTGAAAAAGTCGAAAAATGGCTCGTCGAATGGTTTGCCTCGAAAGAGAATTTTTTTTTTGGAATGGTATCCATGATTTGCCTCAAAGATGGGCAAAATGTATAGAATCCGATGGTCAATACTTTGAATAAAAAAATTGAGATTCCCTTGAGAATTAAGCGTTTTCTTTATTGAAAAAACCGGCAAACTTCAACTAACACCCCTGGTATACGATACTCAAAATCTATTTCATAAATATTCTTTGCTGATAATGTTTATCAACCCAGACCCGAAGTATTAGATGAAGTAGGCATCTGTTTTACTGACATCTAATACTCCGGGTCTGGGTTGGTAAACATTATCAGCAAAGAATATTTATGAAATATATATTGAGTATCGTATATGATACCGTAGGCCCGAAGAGGTGAATTTATAATATGCGTGATTAAATGGGGAAGTTCCAGTGGTTTGAGGTTTAACTGTCTACGATTATTACGTGTAACTTGGTGTAGATAAATTCCATGGTCACGACTGAACTTTGAATTACCACAAGTGAGTCATATTCTTTGTAAAAGCATTGATATAAAGTTGAAACGATTGTTACATAATATATGCGCTTAAAATAAAGAATCTATGGTGATGTTCTGATAAAGCTCCCTCTCCTAAACAACATAAGCTTAAACGGGAAACTATCCGCAACTTCTCGTTAATATGGGACATAACTAGTGGCGGTTCGAAACTTAAGCGAGCTAGAGTGCTAACATTGAAAAATACGACTATTGATATTGTTGTACCTGATAATGATTCTTTTTTCAAATTTCAATTTTTTATATGAAGATTTTTCAGTTTAAAAACCTGAAAATCTCCATACAAAAATTTTTCATTTTGATCATTTTGCACATGGCCTTGCCGTGCACCCGCTGAGTCTATTTTCGTAACATTTTACTTGTTTTTTGCAAAATTATGTTTTTGTAAATGGTACCATCTTACCAGATAATATGATATACGTAGATATAATAGATATTTATAAAAAATATACATGTCTATTATAAGTCTTTTCCCCAGAATATTTAATTATATTCTACATATATACGAAAAAAGAAAGTATGTTCTTATGTTGCCCGTTGGATACGCCGGCATTAAATGAATACAAATTTTGCGTATCCGATGGTCAATCTCGGTGCAGTAGAAGATAAAAGCCGCAAGGCGCTACTGGAAATAATAACAATTTAATAGAGTACATTGACAGTTTACCAATAAACATTACATATGTATTAATAAATTGTGACCAGTTCTTTGAAAATGTAATTAATTTGATTTGAACCAACGGTCGTGCGTAGTCATTAATATATCCAGCAGATGAAGCAAACGATATTTCAAGCTGAAATTGGTTTCATGGTGCCAGCGTTGAGTTGGTGGTGCTGCTTTAACACATTAATTTGCAGCTTTATTTATTTATTGTGTCTACAGAATGCATATTATATCACATACTTATAATATAAACCTACAACATCCAATAAAGTTAGGACCGGAAAAAGGGCGGACCGCCCCGGGCGCCCCTATTAGGAGGGCGGCAAAATTTGCTTGTGCTATACTATACACAACCAGAATGATGAGATTTTGCTGCGTGTAAGGTCCGAAAAGTCTAATTTTAAACTTAAGTTTACTATTTTGATTTTGAAATAAATATTTTTCGCTCTTTCATATGATTCCTTTTTTCCACCAACACCAACACCATTATTTTTATGACGTCACAAGGGCGGCAAACTATGATTCCGTCCCGGGCGACGATGGCCCATGCTATGCCACTGCCGGGGTCCAATACACGCATACACAACACATTTTTAGTTTAGTTTTAGATAACCCAGGTACACAGTGGATATTTTGAGTCAATCCATTTCTTTTGCACCTAATGCTGTACCTGTACACACAAATTATTGTCCCAAAATATTATGTGGCTAGCAGTAAATGGGATAAAACTTAAAAACATAAATTGTTCTATATCTTTCCAGGGTGTCGTCAGCAAGGGACATTGGGTCCACTAGGCTAGAGTGGGTCGAGCAAGATGAACTTCACTCCGTTCAGTAGTCAGTTTGCAGGCTCCATCCCAGCGGCCGCCATGCATCAGTTCACCACAGCCAAGTTCGCTCAGAACATCACCGCCGCCTCTAATGGAACACAAATGGGACAGGTAAAACATCAAACTTGTATTTCTTTAATGTGAATATATAGGCGGACCATCAAAAAGCCCAGGACAAATAGCGTAACCAATTTAGAAGTTCTTTGCAGAACAGCTAGCCAAAAATTGTACAAGATTTGATGAAAGATACCACACTTCATGACTTCGGAATCCATGTGCCTCATGTGAGTGCGGTTCCTACTGAATTGCTCCAGGCTGCACGCTGCAGAACAGTGGCGTGTAGTCAATAAAGGCTGAAAAGCTATGCCTACCCTAAGAAAAATGAATCACGAGAAGAAATTATAGTAAAATTTAAAAAGGTTACAAATTTCTAATCAAAATTAAATTTTTCCATGAATTTAGTATGAAACCTGTACTCTCACTTCGTTGTCCACAATAGAGGCATATATCATATTTAAATGCTTTCCAGGAGAGTAAAAAAACTGTTTTTTTTTTCCAGATTCTTATACATTTTATTACATTTATGCATTATTAATAGTCTGTTAGGGAAACATAATAAAATGTATAAGAATCCGGCAAAAATAGCAGTTTTCTGGCTCTCCTGGAAAGTTGCTAAATATGAGATATGCCTGTTTGTTTTCTTGGTGACAATTTATTCAGTGGGCCATAACAATCAGCGGAAGATGAAAATATAGTAAAAATTTCAAATATTCAATGCACAATTCATACCTTAACTTGAAAAACTACACACAGCCTACCTTTGGCCATGGAGCAATGCACGCCACTACTGAAAAGTGATGATTACTCTAATGATAGCCAACTTCCAATAGGAGATGGCATCAGAAGAAGGTTTTTTTTATTCATTTCAGTAACGTATTCGACGGCTCCGTGGGTAGGTCGCTTAGGTAGCCGTTGGACGGATCGAGTTCGATACTCACAACGCGTACCGACTACCTTTTCAGAACAAGTTATTTTTAATGCTAAGTGAAAATGTCTGTGCTGTGAATTTAGGGCTAAATGAAACGTAATACGCTCT
This sequence comes from Halesus radiatus, assembly GCA_022606495.2. Classification (NCBI taxonomy): domain Eukaryota; kingdom Metazoa; phylum Arthropoda; class Insecta; order Trichoptera; family Limnephilidae; genus Halesus; species Halesus radiatus. The sequence continues at coordinate 10,473 of JAHDVE020012392.1, forward strand.
CACAGATGGCGCTAATTTAAATATTTTAGAAAAGAACACATAATTATTTTTAATATTGAAATGAATTGTTTGTTGCCGGGCATACACACGAAATAGGAAATGGAATAATTTTTTACTGTAGATTTAAAGCTTAAGTCCTTCAAGAAACTTATAAAAGTACTCTATGTGACACAACAAACAATACATACACGCACATTATAATATCAATTTTGATAACAAAACCATCTTGCACTATATTTGTCAAATGAATTTGATAATATTTTCGCATCATTGTTTAACGAAGACATACTGAACTGCATCGGAACCAAATGATTTCATAGTACATATTTTCACTTTAGTTATGAAATTACAGTCACTTCAAAATTATGCACATCAATCAGTCAGTCAAATGGTGACTTTCTTGGCGGAGTTCTCAGGATTACATTTTTTACATTTATTTTGAAACAAGGATGAATTTTCGGGCCAAGGGTAATTGTGTTCAACTTGCAAAAATAGATAGCAAGCAGGTGCAACGAGTTATCTAGTCAAATAATTATGTATATTCTAATCTCCAATTGGGCTGCCTGCGCTCTAGCTGACTTAGATTTTGTTGTCATTACTGATTGAATTTAAAACTTCAAATTCAATATTATGTTTAAAAAAAAACTTTAATATCTTCATTCCACTTATTTATTTGGGGTCAGACCAGTTTTACTCTGCTACGGACATCTTTCTGGGTAAAACCGGTCTGGTTCCTAATAATTAAGTATAACGAAGATTTATATTTCAATTGAATTAGACCACAAATTATCATTTTAAAAATGGAAACAATAATACATTTAGCTTCCTAGTGAAATTATACAGTAGGAGAGAATGTCACTGAGAAAATTAATTCACTCTTTTTTTTTCAAGTTATGCTCATCTTTACGCATTCAATAATAAAAAAAATTGGGTTGGTATAATATGTGTATTTTTTTGCAACATGGAGTAAATGAAGAAATTTTGGTTGGTCTCTTGTCACTGAGAGCTCCGTTGTGACTTTTGTTGTTACAATTGTCTTTATGAGAAAGAGGACGAGTTTAAAACATGGTTATCAGCGGTGTCCCTATACAAAGTGTTTATTTGTTTGTTTGCAGGTGGTGGGGGTGCTATCGGGTGGGGAGGGGGGTGTACACTACCTGCGGCCGGTGGAGGGGGGCACCGGCTTTCAGCACCAGCAGCAACAACTCATCACGCTGCCTATTACCATGCCGGGTGCAAAGCCAGGTAATTTTTTTGTTACCTGCTTTCTATGCTCCCTTTAAAAACGATTCAATGTTTTCATTTTTTCACTGTTCACGGATTACACAAATTTTCACAACACACTACATTTTCCCTCCAACTAACCCCTCTTTGTAACCTCAAAAAAAACAATTTGCAAAAAAATCACTGGATTTCAAAAATGGAACACTTAAATATTCCTGAAAAACTCTGCCCAAATTTTATTAGATACCTACCTACTATCCCAATTGAGGACTTTTTTTTCATAAACCGCTATTCGCTCACATTAAAGATTTTTTTTTTCATTGCTGCTTTTGAGATGCATCGATTTCATAAATAAAATCTCAACAAAACCCACTACAAATCAGCTCAAAAATATATGAAAAACTGGATGTTCTTTCATAACACTCTTTTCGCTCGGACTGAAAAACCATTTTTTTTTTTTTTGTAATGCGGATTACAAATTTTTTGTTACGTTTATTTACAAAAACGCAACAACAAATTATTAAACATACTTTTCGCCACTTTAAAAATCATATTCGTATTTTAAATATTTTGTAATACAATACAATGGAACGGTCAGAAAAAAGTAATATTTCTGATTGGATTTTGATAATAAATTAATAAATATTTTTCTATTTAAAAACATTATGTTTATCGTATTGCGTAATAATACTATCATTATTTTGAATTAATAAGTAATAACTCTCCGACGTCCCTCTCCCCGTTAAACTACAATAAATATATATTTTTTAATGATCATCCACACGCCTTAGTGTAAATTCACAAAAAAACTCCCTATAAAAAATGAGCGAATAGCGGTTTTTGAAAAAATGGCCCTCATAATCATAATATGTTTCTACAACACTAATAGGGTAGCCTGTTCTGCGATATGTTTTTATGTGTGTTTTCGTCAATTCATCCAATAATTTTTGTGGCCATCTATGTCCACGGTTTGTGGGGTTGAAATCTGGGGAGGCATAAACATATTTTTATCATTATTATGTACACAGGGTACCCGACATATTTTAACCATCGATTCTGAGCATATTTGGAGTAAAAAATGTGGATGTCATTTTGATGTCTGATGAATTTATTTCAATTAAAACAACAAAAAATTACATCATACGTCGCCACGGGTACAACCTAGCGCATCACGTGATTCACACTCTGCCTCATTCTAATCTCTGGAAAATTATTACCTACGTCAAACTACAATAATTCTTCATAATAGTCAACGAATTCATACCCCTTCTACGCGCTATATCTTGAAAAGGGTTAAACTTATGGAAAAAATGCAAATGACCAATCTTTTAGATAATAATATTTTCCATAACTTTTATTTAGCATTCATCGACATGCAATGTAAACTTTGACCTTTAATATCTCGAATTGCACCACTGATATTTTTAGGATTTTGTAAAATACTTATTTGTAATATCGAAACGTACGCATCTACATAAATTCAGTTTTATGGGAATAATTTTTTCCATCTAAAATCCCATTTGAGGTGCGCCTCCACCTGGAGAACTTGTGACTATGTAGCAGACTGTTCATTTCGATTCCAGTGGCTTCCCCCTCCTGCCCCCCTTCCCAAGTGTATTATTGTACTGCATCGTGTAAGAGCATGGCCACATCTGGCGCAGTTACTAATAAAGACAACCAATCCTAGTAAAATACGAAAATATATAGGGGTAGGTAATATTTAAAACTTTATGGCTAATATTGTTTATTAATTTAGTACCCATCTTTGTGAAACATTTTTGTAACAATATCTTTCTATATTCAAATATTATAAGCGACATTCGAATAATTTATTCAAATGGTTTCTAACTAATTTTTTTGTTTATTTTTTATTTTATTTGAAACACATTATTAAACAATAAAATCTAAGAAAGCTTTGACTGCGCAACTGGGAACAAATCCTGTTTTAGGACAGTCAAATAATAAATCTTTATTTTCGTGTTACTTTTATTAATGTGTTATGTTTTTTTTAATAAAATTGTTAATCTTGATACAGGCCTAGTCCTAGTGACGTTAAAAATTGAATTGTAAATCATAAATGTTAATATGTAGAGAAACAATAAATAAATAAATTGGTAATATGTATTTAAATTGAAACAACTTTAAGGCTCTTTAACACTGTCGTCCCCCTTTTCTCCTCTATTTTTTTGGGGAGGTACAGCTTCCCCTGTCTCATTGCACGAACCGCCACTGATCTATGTACATATATAGATTTGATAAAATCCAAGCAGATTAATTGGAATCTCGCTTTTGCATTTCGTACACATTCTGAAACACAGTTTTTCTTCAAAGTGCGGAAGTTTAGCTTGTTATGAGTTGTGAGGAGAAAGCGACACATGTTGTAGAAATGCAATCAATAATATTTTTTGCTGATTTTGCAAAACTTGCAGTAGTTTACTGCTGTACTGGCAAGATATTCTCTTTCAACCGTAATAAATTTTCTTCTAATTAATATCCTATTTATAATAAATTTCCAATCTTGTTTTATTAATTGGATGTTCCGTTGGCATGATTTTATGATCATTAATATTATCATTGATTCGGTGATTGTCTGCATAGCACTCCAGCCATAACCCTGTACTATCTCGCATGTTTTACCTTAATCCTTTGACAGTAGACCAGTCACTTAAAGTACAACAGTACTCTTTGTTCCACAAGATGGACATTGGACATCCAGGTATCTAAGCCTTCTTCACATTGAGGCACTATAAATAAATCAGTGTATCTTTCTCCTTTTGCCAATAATTGATGCTGATAATAGCAATTGGTTTTTTGTTATAGCAATTGATTTTGTTGTAGCAATTTTGTGAAATAACCCTAATAAAGTTTTAGTTTTGATGATGTTTCATTGATTCTATGTTGTGTTTCAGGTGATCCCCAGCAGACAGTCCAGATTCAAGTGATGAACCCTAATATGAGCAATATGAATGCCCAGGGAGGAATGAACCAGCCCAAATATCAGATGACACAGATACCCATACAGGCATTTCAACAGGGAGAATTAGGTGAACTACTTTTTGATCAATTAATTAACAAAGATGTTTCATGTTATTATCATTAGAAATTTGCATAATAATAATAATAATAATTGGTTGATTTGTGTAGTGTCATTTTTGTGAAAAATCGTCTCAAGGGCATGTAATTGTTTATCTTTTTAATCTATCGTAACTTTTTCCTGTATTTTACACTCTAACTTTCCTTAGATTATTCTTTTGATAGAGTTTTATGAAGAAAAAACAATCTTCACAGGCATAAAAGTTCTAATCAAAAAGTTTTGGAAATGAGGAAAAAAATCATGGCATGCTCTGACTGTTGAAAATTGTTCAAAATTGGAAATATTTAGTATGCCAAAAGTATCTCTAAAGATTGCTGTAAAATAATTTTTTAAAATCGTACTCAATTTTCCCTTACTAAAATTATGTATTACGTCACTTTTGTTACCATCAATGTGACAGGATTGTAGTTATACACAATGTTTTTTTTAAAACATTTTTTCAATCATTTGTCTTATGCCAGTTCAATGATTCACCTGCAAATTTATTTCAGAAGAATTGCTTATGTATCTCCTTTACCAATCGCAATAATAATTATGAATTTATATTCCACAGGAACAACAGTATTGACAGTAGCGTACACGCAACAGGACGGCAGTGAGGGAGTACAGATTATAAGCAATAGCGGCTTACCAGAAGGTATGTTACAACAATTCACCACTTCCAATGGTTAGTAAACTTTACATTACTTTAATAAGAATGCCTGTGATTCAAGTCTGGCAATACCGAGTCTTATGTTATCCTATGTATGTATTCTATATTGTAACCTTTATTTACTAATTTTTCAACATACTAAAAAAGTTTGTATAGCGTCGATTGAAAAGGTTAAAGGGACTAACCTAATGGGAATTAATTTTAAGCTAATAATCATCTAATCTCAGATTTATGAGAGCTATCTGCTTTAATCCCTTTATTTTGCCTTGGAATCAAATGATTCTGGGCAAGTATATAGTAACTCTTTTTAACTTGCTGTGATTTTTCAATATTTGTTAATTAAATAAAAAAAATTCCTGGTTATTCCCTATTGCCTTTCAACAGTCAATATTATTACAGCCAATGCTTTCGCTTCGTTTAATTAGTTATTTACATATGTAATAATATTTTTTATTACGAAATATTGTATGTCTACACAAAATATATTGTTTCATCTCTACTTTCTTATATTATTCATATTTAAGATTAAATTGCTCTTTATATATAAATACACCATCCTTCTTTTTCAATTCTTAAATTTGATCTTAAATTTTCCTCTTATTATTTATTCTTAGAGTGGCCCAATAAAAATGATAATTTTATTAATACTTGTCCTAAGACTTGTATAAAATATCAGTTACAATATTATACAATTTATGCTTTTTCCTTTCTCGGTCATTTAAAAAAAATTATAAATTCTAGTCCTAAATGCTGAAAGAAAATAATAATATTTCAAATAACTACCAACTCTTCTTTAGCCACCAACTTTCTAATAAATATAATATCAATGATAAATAAGATTTAAATAGTAACTGCAATATCATGCAATGTGCAGTGTTTTCTAATATTGTGGCCTGTGCGTGCAAAATCATATCTTCTCAAGCTTTACTTTATAATATAACGTGTTAATCTGGAGTGACCTGCCAGGTAACTATGTTTCTGTATCTGTTTGTACATAATATAATAAACCCTAGCAAGTAATATTTGTACAGCGCCTTTGAGGTGATTTTTCACAAAAACAGCGCTATACAAATCATCCAATTATTATGCTAGTAATTCAATAATCTTGATGCATGTACATAATAAATTGCCTTTCCGCAAGCACTGTTTCTTATATTTTCTGTAAAAAATTATATTTATCCATTATAACAGCACTGCAATAAAGTAGCAAAATAGCTGTTTAATTTCTACTATAATACTGTACCACTATGCATAGCACTCTGATATGCAAAAATACTTTTTACGCAAATTTAATTTTAATTTATTTTTATCTATTTTTATCTGATTAGTTTATTAACATTATTGATACACAATATTTTTTTGCAATTTTTAAATTATTATTAACATGTTGATGGACAGAGATGCTTCACAGCGTCCTATCGGCAATGCCAATTCGTATTCAACGCTACACAGCGTCATTAATCGTTAACTGAATTGTGATGGAATGGCCAGCATCGTCTTGATTTTGATACTAGCCAGTACAAGCATTCCGCTTTGTGTGAGCAAATAAACAAGATGGCTCCAACGTCACACCATAGGTCTTTCTAAAAAATAATTAAATTTCTTACAAAATTTCCGGGTTCTTTTTTTGAAGAAAACTTGCATCACAACACAACTTATATAAAGGCAAAATACCATCCTTCAACATGTTAAATTAATAATATTTCAGTTATTGTTTAACATTTTGTTATAGAGTATTATTTTTCCCGCCATGCTAGGGAAGAACAACCAGTGATGTCGCCCTCACTAGGTGTTCTTTTCGCGCTGAGGGCCCCCATAGTTTTTGTAGGTTATGTTGTGTAGGTTCGATTTTGTAGGTTATATAGATAATGATTACGTGAATCTAATCTTTAAAAATTTCGCAGGTATTCAAGTGGTGGCAGCAATTCAGCCGCAGGACATGCAGCAGATGCTCAGCGCGCACCTGTCCTCTGAGCAGCACAACAAGTCTCAGGGCAACAACAACGCAGACGGCACGGGCGCCCAGGGCATCCAGATCAGCTCTATCATGTCTGGACAGCAGGTGGTCAACAGCATAATGAACGAGGACAGCAAGAAGAATATAATTATTAATAATAATAATAACAACGCCCCCGCCGCGCAGTTTAGGATTAAGCAGGAGATTTGTAATGTAGAGGAACCGACCACCACAGAGGTAAGATTATTTTGACTTGGATTTTAATAACTAACTAACTAACCATCACGCCTTTTCTCCGCAGGGGTAGGCAGAGAGGACGGACCGCCAAACAACTCGATCTTGACATACATTTCGTGCTTCATTCACTTTCATACAGCGTCTCATACATTCTCTTCTGTTATTCCGACTTCTGACATAGCCCGACTCAAGTATTTGATTCACTTGATCGTGCCATGCCTTCCTCGGACGTCCCCGGCTTCTTCCATTCACATTCGCGTCATATATTCTCCTTACACTCCTCTCTTCGTTCATTCGCTCTACATGCCCAAACCATCTAAGCGTCCCTCTCTTGATCTTGCTCACTACTCTTACACACAGCCTTGCATTCTTTACGAATCTCAATATTTTTCACACGATCATACATGGTTTTACAACATATTCGTCTCAGAGATCTAATTTCTACAGCATTCAGTCTACTTTCATCCTTCCTCTGCCAGTTCCATGCCTCACTGCCGTACATCAGGGTTGGTATCAGCACTCCATTGTGGACTGCTAGCTTCGCTTCTTTGGACAACTTTTTGTTTGCACCAACCGCGTTCAGTCCTCCGTTAATGGAGTTTCCTGCATTCACCCTTCTTTCAATATCCCTATCAGTCTTTCCATCTCGTAAACATACTTCCCAAATACACAAACTCATCAACCTGCTCCAAGTATTCATCATTCACAACTATATTGCATACTGTTTTCGTACTCTCTCTTTCAAACACTATGACTTTGGACTTATTTACATTCATCATTAGCTCATTCTTCATACATACTTCGTTCATCCTAGATACGAGGGACTGTAGATCTTCCATACTGTTAGCAATCAGCACCGCATCATCGGCATACAACAGGCAACATGCTTGCAGACTACTCATTTTCGCGCTCAAGCCCACCTCTTTCAATTCTTGCATACACAGCCTTGCTTAACACCTTTTGTGATGTCAAACCACCCCGTAAAATCACCGTTTGCCCTAACACATGCAACGCTTCCCTTGTGCAGAGATGCGATTGCCTATATAAGATTTATATTCACACCATACTTAGACAACACCTTCCATAACTTTTTTTCTGTCAACTCTGTTGTATGCTTTTTGTAGATCTACAAAAGCACAGAAAAGTTTCTGTTTTTTTTTGCCAGAAACTTCTCTGTGAGCATACGCAATGAGAAAATCTGATCCATGCACCCCCTTCCACTCATAAATGCACCTTGCACATCCCATATTTTTATCCTGTTTTCATTTGTACCCTTTCAATCAATATCCTACCATACGACTTTCCAACTGAACTTAGCAGGCTAATAGCCCTGTGATTTCCACATTCCATGCGTGACCCTTTACCTTTGTATAGAGGCATGATCACAGCCCTCCTCTAAACACTGGTTAAAAAGTTTGTATAACCATGTGAGAATTATACGGCTATCTCCTTTAAAGTATTCAGCAGCAATATTGTCGAAACCAACAGCCTTACCATTCTTCATTCATTTATTTGAATTTTATCCATGCTGATTTTGGGAACATTCACCCCGTCGTATTCACGAATGAGAAAGAAATAAAAGAGGGATGGATGAAATACTTTGAAGAGGTCTCCGAAAGCAACCCGAGTGATAGTTCATGCCTGACTAGCCACTGGAATAATTTTTGCCAGTTTTAAGCTACTGAATATTGTTTTTTTTTTCACTTCTGATATCTACCTACCCATCCGACATCAGCATTTCCACTTTATTTTTATCCAACTTTTATCTCAATGAAAATGAACATTTGCTTGTTTACCAGTGGTGGCTCGAGATTATTGAGTTTGCTATGACTGAAAAATACGAAAGTTTTGATATTGTTGTAGCCGAAATCAATAAAATATTTTTAATTAATTTTTCCTATGAAATTTTAAAATACAAATAAATTACTAGAAAAAAATTGCCATATTTGGAACCCAAATTTTTTCTGGTTTCAAAAAATGAAGAGAGTTTCACTGTGTCATTTTTGCACTTATCATATTTAAACTAAGTAACCCTTTGTTGTACTTGCTCTGCTCTTTTAGACCATTTTTCCTTTTACCGACCCTTAATATAATCATATAATCTAATCAAGCATAGGAGGCAGATCTGCAAAAACCGAAAGACTTTCGTATTTAATGTTTTTTTGATCCATTCTCAAATTGAATATAATGAAACTGATAAGTCTATGTAATTTTTTTTCAGAGTAACGTGTCTACCCCCCAGTGGTCTATTGCTCCCGGAGTAGAATTAGCAGAGTACATCAACAGGGTCTCCGGTTCAGGTGGCCAGATCCCGGTCTCACTCCAGCAGTTTCTCAGGTATTATTTATAAGGATGAATTGTACTGCGTTTTCTACCAATATACTAAACAGCTTTCTCCATGGGTCCTCGTCTCTGGCCTACTGCCATGCTTATATATATCACAATTATGTTTGGTGGGTTGAAATTAAAAATTCTCCTTAAATTTCAGATTAAATGCGGATATGACCACCATAAAGCGCGAGGTGTCACAAGGGGGCTCGGTGAGCGTGGGCAGCAGCAGTGGAAGCGGGGCGGGTGGCAGCGAGATGTCAGAGGGGGGGGCCGGTGGGGAGGGGGACGGGTTGGAGGAGGACGGCTGTGACGACGACCTCAAGGACAGCAGTATGGAGGACATGCTGCAGCAGACAGAGACAGGTATGTTGAATAAATAACCCTAGAGAAAATGTGTAATATTAATAGGTGTCCAATTTTTTATGTGGTAAGTTTGTAGCACCGTCTTTGGAGTACCTAACCCAAAAAATTATTTTATTTGACATCAATCTGTCTCTCTGAGACCACAGTAATTTGTCAAGTAGGATTCCAAAACAGAAAACTTGTTAAAAAAATTTTCCAACTTTTTACGAAAATTGCATACAATTATACTTGGGTTTCTACTTCTCTACATGGTGTGGCACATCTCGAAACTTTGACAAGTATGCTTTATTCTTAAGGTCGATGAACTCATATTCTACAATATTCAGGGTGTAAAGCACATACCTGACAAACTTTAACCAACTTTGCTGTTTTATTTAAATTGGCGGTTTGGGTTAGTTTTGTATGTTGGCACGGCAGCTACGGGAAGGATATTAGCGATAAATTCCACACAATTGTAAACAGGACGAGTTGATCATTAGCAGATATACTTTTCAAAGAGTAAATACTAATACTTTGCTGTACAATGCAAGTTGTCTGCATAATGTTGGGATTTATTTATTGGCAAATCACTGAAAAGGACATGCCTACAGGCTCACCCCTCACCCTGCTAAATTTGGCTTCTTCCACTCACCTGTTAAAGCACCTCTGTTGATTCTCTTCTCTGTGTGTGATCCCATTAGAGAACTAGGTCACAATAATTTATTGGATGCTATTATTAATACTTTTTATTTATTACAAGAGTCTTATTGTTAACCCCAATTTATTGAGTATGCTGTGAAGTAAAAGGAAATGAGGGAGGGGATGATTCAGATCAGGTTACTAATTTTTAAAGTTTTTTGTGTCATATCACAAGAGCTCCCTGTCTGTACTTTGTACGTCCAGGTAAACTATAATGCCAACCGGTTAGACGATATTGTGAGGTGGGTTAAGAAATGGGCCGTAGGAAGTGCTTTGTTTATGTGGGTCTTGAAGGGAATTTAACGAGACAAAAAAAGGAATGCTAATATTTCTATCTATATAGGCATGTACATGTTTGCTGTTTTACATAAGAACGAGTGGGATAAAAAACTCATGTTCTCATGCCAGCTCCTCCAAACAGGCTCCATTGAAATTCCTTTTAAAACAGACTCTGCATACCTGTTTTTTTTATACTAATTCTAGTTACAACCATTTTGAGCATCCTTTTGATTCTGAATGGTTGTCAGTCACCGGGACTATACTGTAGTTATCTTTAACTCTGGAACGAAGTTTGTTAATAACAAATGACTGATTATGTTTTATTGCCAGGCGAGGTCCCCATGAAGACCAAGAAGAAGAAGAAGTACAAGAAGAAGCCGCCCAAGCCCAAGAAGCCTAAGCCCGGACAGGTAGTGATCGCCACCTCGCTGGATGGCACGACGCTCTACTGCTGCCCCGAGTGCCACATGGCCTACTGCGACAAGGAGCAGCTGGAGCAGCATCTCGTTGGGCACAAGATAGAGCGGCGGTACATATGTGGGATATGCGGAGCGGGGTAAGAAAACTATTTTATATAAGTAGTAATTCCTATTCTGTCAATTCGATCACCGCATCTGCAGGCTTAAGGCACTGGATTAACTATAGCTAGTAGAAACAAAAGGAGATACGGCATGGAAGCGTGCTCACATGACCAAACTGCATGGACTATCAAAGCTGCAGAGCCAATGAAAGCTATGCGTTTGGTGTGTATGTAGAAACAAAGGGTGCCACTGTGCGTAGATGTGATTTGCAGTAGTGTGGGTGAATGAGATTAGTGACAGCTTTGTGCGTGCTGTTTCATACCCCCTTGAGGTGATTTTTCACAATAACGGCCCTATACAAATCATCTAATTATTATTATTATTATTAATGATGGTTTACGGCCCCAGGAGTGAAGGTGTGTCCCGGAGAGGGCCAGGACTCTTTAATGGTTGTAGTGCTGACGATGATGATGCTATTGTCAAGTCAAAGCCATCTGCAGTAGTATTTGCTTAGTTTCCAGTCTTTACTGGAAACTAAGCAAATATGGCAAAATTATGACAATCTTTTTTTTTCACTTATGGCATCTACTGCTACAATGTTTTGTACCCGGACCCGGATCAATTACATAATTTTTCTGCTGGGGCAGGTCTGAGTACTAGCATCATCTTCTTTAGCATTCATTGCACATTAGACACTGATTTTTAAAATATCATTTTTTAAATATTATTAAATAGCACATTCCCATAAAAAATCACGGGTATATTATAATTGTAGGATTTGTAAATCTGAATGTTTTAAAATGAAAACAAAATAATAATAAAAATTAAAAAATATATATACGAGGTGTGTTCAAAAGAAAAGGTGAATTTTGAATTTTTTCGAAAAGTATTTATTTATTCATCAATATCCATTTTCTCCCCTTCAAAGTAATCCCCCTCAGATATAATGCACTTATACCAGCGCTTCTTCCAATCCTCGAAGCACTTCTGGAATGCGCTTTTCGGTATGGCCATCAGCTCGTTCTTCGATTCTGACTTTATCTCATCAATTGTGGCAAAACGCTTTCCTTTCATTGGTCTCTTCAGTTTCGGGAATAGGAAAAAGTCGCAGGGAGCCAAATCTGGTGAATACGGTGGTTGAGGCATGATTACGGTGTTGTTTTTGGCCAAATAATCACGAACAAGCATTGATGTGTGAGCTGGCATTATCGTGATGCAAAATCCACGATTTGTTTTTCCACAATTCCGATCGTTTGAGCCGTATTGCTTCACGCAAACGTTGCATAACTTCCTTGTAGTATTCCTTATTAACCGTACGACCTGTTGGCAAGAACTCATGATGCACCACGCCATTGTAATCGAAGAAAACAGTGAGCAAAACCTTCACATTTGATCGAACTTGGCGTGCTTTTTTCGGTCTTGGCTCTTCTGGCCGCTTCCATTGGGATGATTGGGCCTTGGTTTCGACGTCATAACCATATACCCACGTTTCATCACCAGTTATGACCCTTTTGAGCAAATCTGGATCGTCGTTGACGTCATTCAACAACTCCTGAGCGATACTAATGCAACGTTGCTTTTGCTAAAAATTTTGCAATTTCGGAACAAACTTCGCTGCCACACGTTTCATGCCCAAAACATCCGAGAAAATTGCATGGCATGAGCCGATCTATATGCCAACATCATCTGCAACTTCCTTAATAGTCATTGGACGATTTTCCAAAACCATTTTCTTCACTGTTTCGATGTTTTCTTCGTTTGTTGACGTGGTTGCAACTCCACTCTCATCGTTTAACATCTTCTTGGCCTTCTGTAAAGCGCTTGTACCACTTATAAACACTTTTTTGATAGACTCGCCGAATGCCACAGTCAACATTTTAAGTGCGTTGGAGCACTTTATTCCATTTTTAACGCAAAATTTAATACATATTCTTTGATCCATTTTTTTCAAAAGTAAAAAATCGAAGAACACACAAAAATGTGACTAACCTTTCCAGTTGTCAAAAACAAACCACTAATCCAAAATGGCTGATAATGCTAACATATAATAAACATATGTGTACCAACATAACAAAAAAAATTCAATAATCGAATGTACACAGCCCGTGAAAATTCAAAATTCACCTTTTCTTTTGAACACACCTCGTATAAATTCTTTAGGTATGCATACTGAAAATAAGAATTATGCATTTTTGAATTAGAATGGAAAGTTACACACTCCGAATAGAAAGTTACATACTCCGTACTCACATCATAACCGAAAAGTTACATACTTTTGAATAGAAAGTTACATACTCCATACTCACATCATAACCGAAATTATGTTGTTTCTAATAATATAGTTTTTTTTTTAGATCTAAAGCGTTAGAATCGCACCTGTATTGTAGTACATATATGTACTAATGCTGAAAACTAGTTGATAAAATTGTAGGTTTTAAAAATTAAATTAATGGTTTTTAAAAAAAAATTTCATAAGACAACACGGTCATTCTTCCCACAGATGAATTTAGGTACATATTTTTAAAGGCCAGTACATTATCTTCCATTCCATTTTCTTTATTCTTTTTGGAAACTAGCTTATGTGCTAAGTAATCTTTTTATATGAATTATTGTCCATAGTCCATGGGGCCAAGTCTGTATCTTTTGTGTTAGCTAACACAAAGTAAATCGGCCATAAACAACACATTTTGACAGTTTTCATAAATGCAGTGTTGTCTCTTGCATTTTCCTAACGGATTTAGCTAACGCATAAGATACAGATTTGGCCCCCAGATCCAACACCTCTTTGGCACCTGTTTTGGTAATCTGTTTTTAATTAATAACATTGTTCTTTGGGTCGGCAGGCTGAAGAGGAGAGAACACCTGGAGAGGCATAAGCTGGGCCACAACCCCGACAGACCCTTTGTGTGCTCCGTGTGCCTGAAGGGCTTCAAGCGGAAGGAGCATCTCAACCTGCACTATGTTATACACTCCGGGGAGAAGACCGAGATATGCCAAGAGTGTGGGAAAGGTAAGTTCATAGCCTGATAGACATGCATTTTATATTTTCAAAAGATTTGCCAATCGGCACTCAAAGCATTATTAGGTTTCTCATTTGGTGTCAATAATATTATTTAACATGGCTGATAGCCCGGTGGGTAAGATGCTCCACTAGCAGTCAGACAGCTCGAGTTCGATACTCACAGCAGTAAACCAACTTACCACCTTTTCAACGCAAACTATGCTTAGTTAAATGGTCTGTACTATAAATCTAAAAATAACACCTTATTTTCTTATTAAAAAATTGCTAATTTTGATTTTTGAAATATGGTGTTAATTTGAATTTTTAAACAACTAATACGTAAATCTGTCAGGTTTTGGCCAGTGGCAGCTCGTGACCTTTGAATGTGCTAGAGTGTTGAGATTGAAAAAAAACTGAATTATTGATGCTGTAGCTGAAAATATTTTTAACAAAGATTTTCAGAAATTTTCAGTTTGGCGGCGCAACCCCAAATTTCGGAAAGAAAAAAGAATTTTACCTACCAATAAACTTCATATTTTGTTTCCATCGATGCCTGGAATCCATTATGAGAGAGAGAGAACTTGCTCTTTCTCCTTTTTTATTTATGTTTTTCGCGTCTTTATTCCCTATATTTGTCTTTTTTCCGACTTGCCAAACTTCCTCTCTCTAGTGGCAACACTGTAGTGATGTGCATTTCAGATCACGTGATGTTTGTTTTATATTATGGTTTTTTCTTCCGCCTAAAGATGTTTTGTGTTTATGAATATTAATTTCATTCTATGATTAAGATCTTTTATTGCAATGTAATTCAAATTGTATTGTTAACTAAAGATCTAGTGAGAACACATTTAATTAATTCTAAATGACTCCTATCAGGATTTTACCGCAAAGACCACCTGCGCAAGCACGCTCGCTCACACGCTACGCGCCGCGCGCGCGAGGAGCAGCAGCAGCAGCAACAGCAGCAGCAGCAGCACGTGGCGGGCGTGGTCGGCCAGGGCGCCCGCCTGCCCGCTCCCCCCACCCTCACCCCCAATAACATCATGGAGTCAGAGATCACCATACATGTTAAGGTTAGTTTTATATGGTTCCATGACAAAACAGAACTTTGAAGATAAAACAAATAAACCTAACCCAACCTATTCTATTACAGTAAAACCCCCTATTTTACGTTTTTCAAGGGACTGAAAAAAAAAAACTTAAATGGAGGGAAAATGTAAATCGGGGGAAATGAAAAAAACAACTTTTTAAAAAAAATAATCTTTGTTAATTTTTTTGGTTGAAAAAACAATACATATTTTATTTTTATAAAAAAAAAAATCATGTAGGTAGATTAGTTGAGTATTGAAAAAAAACATATAATTTTTTTTTATTAAAAAATCATATTTGTTGAATTTTTTGTATTGAAAAAATATTTCATATATTATTGAAAAAATTATGTAGATTAGTTTGTTTAATTTATTTTTCTCTAATTCTTTTTCAATTGTATATATACATTTAAAAGTTTCGTTTTGAACGCCACAATTGTGACAACTGCGCCGGCGCATTGTCATGTGCGCGTCCAATCACGGCACAGATAGCTAAAATTGAAAGTGGGCGGCCAATCACGGCGTTTCGCGTCGTACGGCCGACCAATCACGGCATGACAGATAAACATGTGTCTTCTGCGCCGACTCATTGTCAAGCGCGCGTAAATCACACATTTTGAATATTTTCGACATAAATTGCGGGAAAAAAACGTAAAAATCGGGTAATAAATGTACTAAAATACATCGGGACTGAAAACACGTAATTGGCGGGAAAACGTTAAATCCGGGGACGTAAAATACGGGTTTCACTGTATCTTGTTTTGTCATGTCACTGTTCTGTTTTATCTATTTACTATTTTACATAATACATAAATATTGTAAATTAGTATCTCCTTAAGAAATTTATTTATGTCAACACTCAAATCCCGAATATGCTTTATTTGCCATTTAATTCAGGCTGGAATTAAAACTTTTATATTATTTATGTGCAGTTTGGCAATAAAAAGCCAAAATTAATAAAGTGGAACTTTTTTTTCATTACTATAGCAACACCAAGCTACTCACTTTGTCTTTTGAAATTTGTTCTTTACAATCATTTTTTTTCACATTTGAGTTTGACAGTGCATTTTAAAGAAACAAGACAAAACAGCATAACTCAATTATATTTACGTTTTTTAAATTATAATTTTAATCTGTGAATTAGATTTTGTTTTATTTTGATTTAACATCTAATAAATGGGTATTTTGATACATACATTTCAGAAATTTAAAAAAATCGCCTTTCTATTTATTAATAACTTCCTTGCAAAGTGACTAATAATAAAAAAGTTTTAATATAAACTTAATTTTATTACTTATTTCTGAAGACCGTTTGGTTATAGTAAAAAATACCTACTTGGACCATTGCACTTTTTTTAATTTAATTTTTCTATGATCCATCTTGGTGTCATTTAAAACCTAAACGATCGCAGCGCCATTAATTTTTGTCTACTATTAAATGTCATGACTGTAGATATTTGAATTAAATATTACTTATGAAATGATACCGAAACAAAATACATTATTAACTTGCGGCATTGTAAAATTTTATTGCAGTATATTGAAAAACTCCTGCTAAGCTGCTTTAACTAGTTTGTCAGCAAGTGCATAAACCAAAAAAAAATGGTTACAAGAATTCTATCATTATATTTGAAGGTGCATTCCACATCTCTGCACCTAGACCGGCCGTCTCTTCAAAATTTTGCATAACTTTTGGCATTGAACATAATAAAAAAAAATCTTACCGATAGTTCAATGATTCTCTTTTCTCTAAAGAAAT
Source organism: Halesus radiatus (assembly GCA_022606495.2). NCBI lineage: Eukaryota > Metazoa > Arthropoda > Insecta > Trichoptera > Limnephilidae > Halesus > Halesus radiatus. The sequence continues at coordinate 27,657 of JAHDVE020012392.1, forward strand.
ACATATCTACACTGAGTTGTGTTTAGATTAAGATTTCAGCATTAGGTTTCATAAATTGTATTGTGTTATTCTTTTTTATAATTTCTTCTATTTTTTTTAATCTCTAGGTGCCTACGAGTAACATCCCCGTCCCCGTGCAGATCAGCGTGCCCCACCACATAGTCTCCATGGCCAACAGCAACAACGGCTCCGGCCACCAGATCACCATCAAGCCGGGCATGGAGGAGATGCTGCTGCAGCAGCTGGTCTCTCAGCAGCAGAACCGAAACCAGCAGTTCAACGGGGACCAGCAGCAGCCACAGTCCTAGAACAGGCTCATGCGCTACATGGAAGCCATTGACCATAGCTAGAACGGACACCCCCGTCCTTTCTTCTCGGTTGACCTTCTGATGCTTGCCGGCATCCCGTATTCTCATGGGTTGTCATCTTCCTGAACTGGAATTGGAACTTTTTCTCGGGAAAACTATATGGGTATGTGACACGGAAGCGATTGGGCATTACTAGATCTGACAACGTTGTCTCCTTCTGATGCTCGCTGGGATCCCATATCCACACGGTTAAGGGTTGTCATCTTCTTGGACTGGAGTAGGCTTTTTCATTTTGTTTCTATTGTAGCCTAATATTAAGGCACAGGAGCAATTGTACGAAAAATTTTGACCATTGCTAGATCTGACACTGTTGTCCTTTTTTTTCGGTTGGTCTTCTGATACTTGTGGGGATCCTGTACTCTCGTGGCTGAGAGTTTTCGTCATCTTGGACTGGAATTGGCTATCTTGTTTCTACCATGACCTGATCTCAAGGCACAAGAGAAACTGCTCTTTGGGTGATTATACCTACTATGTAGTGTGATGAGCCATATGAAAGCCGCTTTTCTTTCTGCCCCTTTTCTGAGGAGGATCGAGAGCCACGATTTTGACAAGATCCGTCTTGATGCATTGTGGATACAAATTCATGTAATAAAAATGGATAAAAGCACATTATTTGGAAATAAAAACTCACAGTGGCACAGTACGGGAAGAGGTTGCACTTTGTGGATTCACAACTTGCCTGCAGTCCTTTGAATTGCTCCGAGTCTATTAAGGCAAAGGCACCAGAAGAAGAGGAAGAGGACACAGTGTCCAAAGTGCTTGTGACATTCATTTGATGCGCAATAGCTTGGTGTGATGTGACTTATTGCCAGTTGGATTGGTGTCATTTGTCAGGCCGTTTTCTGTTCCGATGGAATCGGTGCTAACTTGAAACTGTGGTTGTAAAGAATCAGCAATAATAATCTATGGATGAAAATCTTTTGTCAGCAAATGGTTTGTACAAATTTCGAACATTATAATAATATTTATCCATTAAAAATATGTACTATGTACTTGTTTAAGTTCTGTACAACTGTTTTGAGGCACACAGTAAAGCTATTTCAGTAATGTTTGTTACCTTATCTAAAAAATATATATATATATATTGCCGTTGGTCATTTACACAGTATGATGATAATCCCTCTTCCTGGATCGTCTTCCATATTCAGGTTTTGCGAAAATTTTGCCTTGTACCTCATAAAAAATAATAATAACTTTGTTTCATACTCGCAAGGGTGTCTTGTGATTTTTCTTCTGATTTATGATATTTTCTAGAACAAAGAGATTAGGGAAAATGATAATTTCAGTCTCTTCGAGGAGACCAATTAACTTCTTTTTCTAGAAAATAGTGAAAATTGGAAGATAAATATCACGGATGCTCACGCAAACCCGTGATAAAAAAAGATAAGTCGAATAAGATTTTCTTGTACAATGAGTCTATTTTCATAAATATTAAGCAATTTGCTGTTTACAACTTTATAAAAGGTTACAATATCACAGTTTTTCAAAGGAGAGCCTTACTACATGACATCGTAATTGAACAGTATTTAAGTACATATTGTAATGATTTTATTTAAGATTTTCACGGCCAATAGTCTTATGTTAGTTATTTTTTCCTCCTTCTTGAGCCAACATTTCATCTGCCCGCGATTGACCATCATCGGGGCAGAAGATGTGCTATCATTAAATTGTCTATTTTTATTAAATGTCACGTGAAGATTGAAATATGTCTTGGTCACGGAAAGGCTAACTTCAACTCAACAGCCCTGGTGATGGACATTGTTAGGCTGTCCGAAGCGTCGGCACAAGAATGAGGGAGAGCAATCCAAAAAATAACCAACATTAAACAAATTGCGGCGTCGATGTATTTTTTTATATGAGTCTGTTTAGGCTAGTAATATTATTTCTCTTAGTACGAAGTTCAAATCTTCAACGTGTCTTACATACTACTTTGTTAGCGTATTATGTTGATAATTATATTTATGTCTTGAATAGTTTAACTTGAAATATAAAAATGTCTTAAAGTTATTGATGAATTTGCTTTGATGCCTTCCAGTTTATTACGCTTCGACCTGTTTGTATAAATGTTAAATCTCTGTTTGTCTTTGACTCGTTGCCAAATTTCCATTCGGAACGATTAATTATGTAGTTAAAAATATACACAGACACTTTTGTGATTTTAAACACAAGTCAGTGAGATTTGTCCTGAAATGGTTTGATTTGGAATTATCATGAAAAATACGCTTAAATAATTGTTTGAATGAAATATCATTGTGAGTATACTAACCTTTATAGATTAAATAATATATTTGAAACATTTAAAGTCTCTTGTTGGTGAACACGAAAACCTACTTTGACATGTATTGGAGCTAGCGATGATGGTCGATTATCTCATTCATTACCGAGAGACTTTATGGATATATTGTGATGGCGGATTTTCCCTTTTAATACCGAGGGACTTTATGATATTATGATTTCATTTAGGAGTTGCAGGCAACAGATGTTTGTGTCTAAAACTGTTTATTTGATTAAATAAACAATATTTTTTGTTGTTGGTGGTTAAGACATACATACATACACACATGCATGGTGCTTTTACCTTTCTATCTACATACGAGAGATTATGTAACAATACTTTCTCTCTAACCTATATATTTTTTTTATACTAACTCATCCTAATTTTTAGTATCATTGAAATATTTTTTTTAGGTTATTTCCTATCCTAGAAGCATTTTTTGTTGTTCGAAGGATCAGAAAACAAAGACAGCTTTACACTTTTGATAATTTTTTTTTGTAAAAATGTTCAGAGCATCTGATTTCATTATGAATTATTACAAATTGACGTTTAAAGTATTCTTTTTCGTAATTAAATATTGTAAATATTAATTTTGCCCAAATGTGTACATAAATATAATATGTTTGCCTTTTCATTATATTTTTGGTGGTTGTTTTTATAAGGTAAAAATATACAAACTTACTTAATTTTCATTGTACACATCTTACTGGCAGATGTTACCAAAATAATTGCAGAGTTTGCATGGGCATATCAAGTTATCGATGAATTCACCTTGATTTCCCTACATAAGGATTTTATTTATTTCTTGTACATTTTCTAATGATAATAATTTATAGTTGATATTAGGATTATTTTATGTTTTAAAAATTAAAAATTTTTCTACAATGAAATTTCATTTTTCCAGTGAACGTTCAGTGGTTTATTCGCTTTATTCATTTGATAACTATTCGCAAACCATTGATATAGGATTTCTAGATTGGTATGTCTTTCTAGCAGGTGAATGTCGCAATTATTAACCATAATGCAGCACCACCGATTGATTTCCTGATAAGTCAACACAATCTGTTTATTTGAAGAAGCAAAATCTCATGAACAGTGCGCTCTGGCATGATGAAATTCAAACAGCTTTTTCTGTCTAAATTTTTAAGTTAACGTAACTGTTTTTGACTCGCAATGTAATTTTCGCCATGAACAGTTTTAAAATGTCCTCAAAACATAAAACAAGACAATTCTCTCAGTGGTTAGAGACATTAGGGTATAATAATAAATATGTAATAACTTTCGAAGTCCTATCTAGGTTGTTCTATATCGATGCTTTCAGCAAATTAAATCGAAACATTATTTGTTTAGATAAATCTATGAAATTTATGGGTCTCCACATTTACTTTTAAATGATTTTTCTCAATGCTATCCCTGTTTAACGCATAGTGCTAGAGGCTTTGTTTAACAGGATTTTATTACAAGCATTTAGCTATTGGGTGTCAAACAATCATCGTAAAATTCATTTGCGTACTTTAAAAGTATAAAAAAATGCAATTGTAACAACGCTATACTCAGAAGAGCATTTATTTTAATAAACTTGTAATAGGGTAATGAAAACATTTATTATTTTAGCTTTCACGTGTAATGAATAGTTACTTAGACTTCCTCTTTATTTAGCTGGTAACTCTCAACAAAAATATTTAAATATTGTTTAAATTCTTAGTTCTATAATCAATGTTTCAGTATTTAATAAAATATTTATAACTTCCGAGTTATTGAAAAGCGTAATATGTATAGGTATGGTCCTGCCACTGAGAGCTCTGTTGGAACATCTCTTGCAAGCATCGTTTATTAGAAAGAGGGAGAGGTTACAACGGATCTATCAGTAGTATGGTTATATTACCATTTTGTATGGGCATAATTTTTTATGGTATGTGGTCTGTATTTTCTTACGGAACTCTTTGGGATAACTTTATCGAGTTGCATAATATGAATGTTGTTAATTTCATCCAAAAAATAAAACTCTTTAGAATCCCCAACCTTTTTTATCACAACACTGAAGCATTACGTTTAAATTGTTAGTAATAAATCCAAAAATCTATGAATTATATTACATATTAATGGTTGTTGAATTTTGAAGGGGAAAGCATGGTTTGTTCATTGGAGATTGTTAAAAAAAAACTTTAAAAACAAATGTTGTATATTTTTTTCTGATGTTTTTATGGACTACTCACACTACTTTATAAACCTACAAGTGAAATAAATAAACAAATGTATATCAGTATAATCGATTACTTTATAGACCAAATCTCTACTAAAATGGAAAATCATCAAAATTTTATCGACTTTTTAAGTCGACTTCATTTTTTTAAAAATAATTTACTCCCTTTAAACTCTGTTTATTTATAATTTCATAATGAAGTGTTTGAATCAATTTACTTTATACTATAATATACTTCCAAGTATTTATTCAGTGCCTGACTGTTATACAGGTGCGAAATACAATCTTCAATAAAACTGCAAGTTTTTGCTTGGCTGTATCGACACGCTCACAATCATATTGTGCGTGCCCTGCTTAACCTTATCAAACCTAACCCAACAGATGTATGTGATAAAAAGAGAAGAAGCAATACAAAAAGTAGTGGAACACTGTTGGGTTAGGTTAGGTTGCCACGTATAAACTCGCAGTTGTTCTTTACTATAGTGTTTTGCATCTGTATAAGTCAAGCACCATTTGTGTGTCTGTTAATTTTAAACTACTAAAGATGGTTGTATTCCAATCTTGATGGTCCGTCCTCTACCAGAAGGTTGCGAGGGGTATTTAAGTTTGCTACAACCGTAAACCGAACAAAACTATGCGAACGGAGATGGGCGATAATAAATTGCTCTCGTAAAATACAATTACATATTATTATTAATACCAATTGCAGATTAATGATAAAATTTTGTATAATTACCAATATAAGTAATAAAGATTTTTTTATACACATTTTTATTTTTATTTTTTTAATTTATTTCATCATCATCAAATTGTCTATCTATAATAATAATAAAATTTGAACGACTTGAATAGTGCCATTTTTGTGAAAAATCTCCTACTGCGGGATGTTGGCCTTCGTTTCTGTGATCTCATGGCATAATTTTATATAATAATATTTGTCAGTTTAGTTAGGCCCTTCGTACACAAGGCTATACGAGTATCCGATACTCGACAACTCAAGTATCTTGGTGACTACTGCGATACATCTGCAAGGAGGTTTGTACACAGGAAGATGTTGCCGACATTTTTTTGACAGGTCGGCGAGCAGATTGCCAAGGTCTTCGCCACTCAAGTCGCTGAGACTTTATATTTATGTTTATTTCAAAATGTGACATTACTTATATTTTTTGTGATTTTTTTTTGTCACAATGTGTGTGAAGATCAATCCCAAGATAACCCATCTCTTCGGAAAGTCATATCCTTGAATGGTACAGGTGCATACCCAATTTACATGGCGAAGCTAGCCGGTCAGTACCTACCTATAGTAATTTAGAAAAAAAAAAAAAATTGTAAATAACTATAAATATTTATAAATGTAAATTATCATTGAAAATTTCAGTTAAACCTCGAGTCGATCTTTTTAGCTTTTTTCGGTTATTTTTTAAATCTGTTCTTCAGTCCTAAATTTAAAAAAGAAAACATTAATGTTTGAAATAATTACCAACTCTTTCTTCTTTACCCACTAACCTTCCAATAAATATAATATGAACAACAAATGAGAATAAAATAGTAAATGCAATATCATGCAATGTCTAATTTTGAAACTGTCAGTTCATGGTGGAATTCCCTTTTTAAATGATTTTTTTATTTATTAAAAAACCTTGTGGTGGTTAGTACTAACCCGAAAGTAGTTTTAAAAACATAATAATAAAACAGTACTATCAGCAATAAAATAAATTTCAAGTCATTAATAAAAACGATATTAGAAAGCAATGGGATTTAGTTTTAATTGTGCCAGTCTGACGATGCCCATGATGGGATGAAACCGGTACGGTCGAAAATAATCACATTTCTCACCTATTATAAACGATGACAGGTTAGGTTTGGGTAGGTTCGGCGCGGTCTGGTGGGGCCCCTTCTACAACAGCCAATGTGCCTATTGCCTACTGGGACCGGTAGACCAGATAGGGAAGGTGTTTTGGTAAAAGAGAAAATTTTCATAGAAAGAACTTTGGGAAACAATGAAACATGTGAATATTTTGGAAACATTTTTTTTATATGTATTTTTGGGAAACATTTTTTGTACATTTTCATTCATTTATTGGTGTCAATGTAAAACAAGCTTTTAAACAGACGCCTACAATAAAAATTGAAACTTTGAAATTTGTTAACATTGAATCTAAAAAAATATTCTTCGATATAGGGGCGCATAGGGTAAGTAAACAGACAAATCAGTGCATATCCTAGAGTTACCGATGTTGAATACCGCCATCTACATGGTAAAGCAGCAATTTGGGAACACAATGAGGTCATCCATCAATCCCCACAACCCATCGTAATCAGGTCTCCAAGGCCTCCTCTTAAAGCCCGTTTGGTAGTCCCTTTCATAGATTCCAATTCCACGTGTTATAGAAATTTTGCAATCACTATTGCTGTTCCCAGTCTTTCAGTGATGCCTCCTTCAGGAGAGAATTCACGTAATAATCAAGAGAATATGAATACTCACTACTTATATCTCTAATGCAAAATGCGGGACAAATAATATATATATTTTTTAAAACATACAATATTCTAAATAGGAAGAATATTTTAACATAGGTATTTACCCAGTACTGCTGAAGTAAAAACCAAATTTAAATAAATAAACTGAAAATAAGTAACACTTTTGCTGGAGGTTTATATTAATTTATGCTGGTGACGCAATCTAGAATTAATAAAACTATTCGTAAAAGAATATCTATGATTTTTTAAAATTGAGTTTTTATCATCCCATTGCGGCTCGATTCAAGATTCTCCGAGAAATTTATATTCCGCAATCAGCACAGCTCAAAAGTTAAGTCGATTGTATAACTCAATTAAATGCATAATGAATGTTTTGTATACTTTTTAATAAAAAATAAAAATTACAAAAATAAATAAAATAAAAAACTAAACTGTAACTAAAATCATTACAAAATACCGTGTCGAAATGATAAGAAAGAAAAACCAAAATAATTGTATAGATTATATAATGCAAACAATTCATTCCGATTTTTACAAAAACGAAACGAATACGCTGTCCCTGTGATTCAATACTCAGAACCAACATTGAATTTTCGTAAATTGTTACCATACAGGCGCAATATTTTGTCTCTGATAGTTTTGGTGAGATGGTGTGGTGAATGTTTGGAATACATATTCGTATTCCACACTAGTACGTTCCTACATACAATAGTTGAGGAATTTCCTTTCCGGTGGGGTGGTCTGATGACCTTGACAACGAATATGACGTAAACAGAAATACAAACAGCTTTATTAGCGCTATTTTCCACTTAATAAAACCGAGGAAAGTTAATGTTTTTATCCGAATATGTAAATAAAGGGTCAGCATTAATATTTCGAATGTATAAATAACATAACAGGCTCTAAAAATATTATAAAATTAGAATTTGTCAAGTCTATAAATCTCGCGTAGCATTGGCGCCTTTTTTCAAATTTAGTTTCATCCCTTTGACACAAGATGCCCCTTGCGGGGGCAGATGTTTGCTGACTCAAATTTATGTCAGAAACACAGTGGAAAATTCTAGGGAAACAAAAGAAAATGATGTAAATAATATGGTAAGTTTGACAATAAATATTTAATCGTGTATAAAATCGGCCTCCGTGTTTTGTTGGCCCGTTTACGCGTCAGTTTGACGTAAATGAGCGCCGGTAAAAATAAAAAACAACTGTCTAATAATATACCGGGGATGGGGTCGAATGGCGGGGGTTGCGCATTTTGCCATCTCCGTCGGATGCCTTAATTGCCGTCGAACGTTCGTGTCCGCGAAAGGTGTGAAAGTTTCGTGTATTTACTTACGCCGATAGTGAAAATTATCGCAATATTCAGAAAATGTGCGCGGTTCCGGTTTACGAGATGCGAAAAATCGATGACCTCTTTAACATTGGGATAGGCCGTAGGCTAATTAAAGTTTTTAATTATCCGCAGGGCAACTAGATGTGATTTGACAACAATGAATTTTTCACCATTTACGGGCCACTTTCCCGCGACGATACCGACGATTCACCAGTTTGCCGCCAAGTTCACCCATGATGGCACCGCCACCGCTCTGGTGCAGAGTCAGGACTCGGGCAACCGCTACCACGCCAACAACGTCAGCCACTTCAATCAGCACCACACGTCTCTGGGCATGGCTGTCAATGTGGGCAAGTTCCGGCAGGCGGAGAATGTGGTGGTCAGCCTCAACAACGTGCCCAACTCGGGAGGGAATGCCGCTCAGCAGAACATCATGCATACTGGTTGGTGTCCATGTTTTGTTATTATTTCTCCATGCTATGGTATAAAGACCAGTACAGTTGTCACAATCCTATCACAACAAATCCCTGTTAACGACTTGATACCCCCTTAACTTATTGTTATTTTCATAACACAAGCCGTGTTCTACATTGTCACATTGATAACACCTTTATCTGCGTTTTGATCATGCATATTTATTCATGCCGAGCACCTACCTACCAGGGATTACCAATTTCAGCAATAAAATAAATTCTTTAGGTGTTGTTTGATTTTATTTTGGTCCTTAAAACGAATCTCATTTGAAAATTACTGGTACACATATGTGTTATAAATCACAAGGAATCTTACCGGTTTTTTTATGTTCAATGTGAGATAATAATATTTATACTCGTCAATATTGTGAAGCTGATGGTTGGGGTAGAAGAGGATATTACAAAGTTTCGGGTTATGCTGATCTAGTAACTAAACATAGATAAAGTCATTAAAATATTTCAATTGTGCAATGGTGGCCTCTAAACAGGATCATGCAACGGGTTCTTCTATTTAATTTTTTTAAATCTACATAAATTTAACACACTTTTATTTGCCTTCGCTGGGTTTCGAAGCCACTACACAATCTACACATAGGCTTAGAGTCTTTCTTGAATCTTCCCACTTTACCACAGGGGTTCATAATAATATAGAAGCTCACATGGAACCTAAAAAAACTAATAAAAACTATAAATCATTTTTATCTCCCTTAACCTCAGTCAACACCGGCGGTAAATACCACACCATAACAACGGCCACCACCTCTTCGTCAGGCCTGAACAACCTCAGCCACCAGTACTCGGGGCAGATTTCCGTGCCCTACTCCCAGCAGCAGGGGGGCTCGGAGACCCTGCAGCAGCAACAGCAGCTGAAGGGGGACAGGGACAAGGGGAACCGAGAGGGCCAATATGACCAGGACATGATGAATGCCACCATATTACATCAGCAACAAGGTTAGGAAAAAGTTCTTATTTAAAAATAACTCAGTTCCTACCTGACTTAATCTGAATTTTAACATTCTTTTTTCAAAAGCTTTTTCTTATTGAACATTTTAGTTGTGGGGTTGCATTAGTTGCAAAACCTGCTGGTTTTGATATATACACAAAAAAGTATTTGAAATTCATTAAAAGTAAATATAAAATGTATATTTTTCGCTAAATATCAAAAAAATATTGTATTATTTAGATATTTAGCTAAAAATGTATTATTTTTTTTGTATTTAATTTTTAGTGTTCTGAAATTACCCATCGGATATGCAAAATTTGTATCCGTTGAACGCTGGCATATCGGATTGGCAATGTAAAAAAAACTCTCTGAATATAAGTAGCTTTTCCGGGGAAACTACTTATGATTGATATATACAATTTTTATAAATATATAAACTCATTATCTGGTGTATGGAACATACAAATACTGTATTTCGGAGGGAACACCGCTACACATCGACACCTCAATCAATCAGCAGGAGTTTTGTAGAAGTGTTAGGAATATAGGACAATAAATATTTGTTCTACAGTAAGAAATTGTTTCTACTTGGCAAATTAATTTTTTTTTGTTGTAATCTGCCTTGAGCACATACATGATGGTGTGGTGCATGATGATAACACCTGAAAAGCTACAGCCTACCCTCGGTCATGGAGTAATGCACGCCACTGCCATTCTGACAGGTAAGTAGTCTGATTTGTACGTCCGATGTATTAAAAACCATAATTTTGCAAAAAAAACAAATACATTTTAGGAAAGACGAGGATAAATCTTGCATACGGCCTGTATGCAAGATTTACCCTCGGCAAACTATGGAACTTTTAGATTGTGGACGCTCAGCGTCCCAAAGGTTATGGTATTCCAAACAGTTTTTCGTGATTCTCAAAAATAATAAATATCTTCAGATTTCCAAAAAATTCCAGAGTGGGTTTTACAACTCCGCGACTTTGATAAGTATAGAACACACAATATGGCATCATTTCTTATTGATGCACACTTAAATGAATATGCTGTTATACAAGGTGTGTTCAAAAGAAAAGGTGAATTTTTAATTTTCGCGGGCTGTGTACATTCGATTATCGAATTTTTTTTTGTTATGTTGGTACACATATGTTTATCATATGTTAGCATTATCAGCCATTTTGGATTAGTGGTTTGTTTTTGACAACTGGAAAGGTTAGTCACGTTTTTGTGTGTTCTTTGATTTTTTACTTTTGAAAAAAATGGATCAAAGAATATGTATTAAATTTTGCGTTAAAAATGGAATAAAGTGCTCCAACGCACTTAAAATGTTGACTGTGGCATTCGGCGAGTCTACTTTGTCTCAAAAAAGTGTTTATAAGTGGTACAAGCGCTTTACAGAAGGCCGAGAAGATGTTAATGACGATGAGCATCGTGGAGTTGCAACCACGTCAACAAACGAAGAAAACATTGAAACAGTGAAGAAAATGGTTTTGGAAAATCGTCGAATTACTATTAGGGAAGTTGCAGAGGATGTTGGTATATCAATCGGCTCATGCCATGCAATTTTCTCGGATGTTTTGGGCATGAAACGTGTGGCAGCGAAGTTTGTTCCGAAATCGCTAAATTTTGAGCAAAAGCAACGTCGCATTAGTATCGCTCAGGAGTTGTTGAATGACGTCAACGACGATCCAGATTTGCTCAAAAGGGTCATAACTGGTGATGAAACGTGGGTATATGTTTATGACGTTGAAACCAAGGCCCAATCATCCCAATGGAAGCGGCCAGAAGAGCCAAGACCGAAAAAAGCACGCCAAGTTCGATCAAATGTGAAGGTTTTGTTCAATGTTTTCTTCGATTACAATGGCGTGGGGCATCATGAGTTCTTGCCAATAGGTCTTACGGTTAATAAGGAATACTACAAGGAAGTTATGCAACGTTTGCGTGAAGCAATACGGCTCAAACGATCGGAATTGTGGAAAAACAAATTGTGGATTTTGCATCACGATAATGCCAGCTCACACATCAATGCTTGTTCGTGATTATTTGGCCAAAAACAACACCGTAATCATGCCTCAACCACCGTATTCACCAGATTTGGCTCCCTGCGACTTTTTCCTATTCCCGAAACTGAAGAGACCAATGAAAGGAAAGTTTTGCCACAATTGATGAGATAAAATCAGAATCGAAGAACGAGCTGATGGCCATACCGAAAAGCGCATCCCAGAAGTGCTTCGAGGATTGGAAGAAGCGCTGGCATAAGTGCATTATATCTGAGGGGGATTACTTTGAAGGGGAGAAAATGGATATTGATGAATAAATAAATACTTTTTGAAAAAATTCAAAATTCACCTTTTCTTTTGAACACACCTCGTATGCTGAAAAGAGTTGTATTGACCTTGAAATTCCAGACTGAAATAGCTGTACAAATTTTATTGTTATGTAACAGTTTGATTCAAATACTTGGTATTGAACACTTAAAAGACACTACAAACACATTTTTTCCAAAAAAACTACAATAATCTCTACATGAAGCACCTTTGTCGCGATTTGTTTACTAAATGGTGCTATATTAAATTGTCCAATGACATTAATCTCATGAGATACTGAATATAGCTTCCAACATGAAACAAAAACATATTTAGAAGTGCAACAAGTTCATATACGAGGTGTGATAAAAAAATACGGTGAATAATTTTATTACAAAGTAGTAAGCTTAAACAAATTTGAATTAATCTTCTTAAAAGTACACTCCTTGGCTAGCGATGCACTTATCCCAATGTTGATTCCATGATTGGAAGCATTTCTGAAAGGCTTCTTTCAGAAGAAGCTTTAGCTGCTCCGTCATGGCCCTCTCAATGTCAGGAATGGTGTCAAAACATTTTCCTTTCAGCACGGTTTTTATTTATGGGAAGAACCAAAAGTCGCATGGTGCTAAATCCGGAGAGTAAGGCGGATGTGGACAGACAGGAGCCTTTTTTCGTCCAAAAATTGGCAGATCAGGAGCGAGGTGTGGGACGGTGCGTTTTCGTGATGAAGGAGGAAGTCTTTGGCCTATTTTTCTGGTACCGTTCTCCGTACATTGTATCGCAAATGTTGTAGTAAGCCCTTTCGAAGTTTACAGTTGTTCCCCTCGGAACGAACTTTGATCGCAATATTCCTTCAGTACAAAGAAAAACAATGAGCATGACCTTGACATTCGACTTTGACTGACTTGCCTTCTTAGGGCGAGGAGAGCTACTCGTTTTCCATTGGAAACTCTGAATTTCTTCTCAAAAGTCATATTGATACATCCAACTTTCATCTCTAGTTATAATTTTGGCCATGAAATCCGGATCCTTCAATTCCGTACAAACTGACACACGATTTTCCTTCTGTTCGTCAGTTAACGGGGAGAGGGACGTTGGAGAGTTATTATTTATTAATTCAAAATAATGATAATATTATTGTGCAATATGATAAACATGGTGTTTTTAAAGAGAAAAATATTAATTACGTTTTTTTTTTTTATTTGCATGGGCTTAGCATTTATCAAAATATAATCAGAAATATTACACATTTCTGACCGTTCTACGCATGTTTTACAAAAACATTTAAAAAGTTGAATATCCTTAAAAAATACTGTGAAGGTTTTTCTGTAACTTGTCGATTTGATAAATTAAAAAAAAAGAACAGTGTGTAGTTTAATTTTTTCATGAACATTACGTAACTTTAATATATATATTTTTTTTTTGTAATGCAGTGGATTAATGGATTACAAATCTTTGGTTATGTTTATTTACAAAAACACAACCTCACTCTTCCGGCTCTGGAAGCCGACTGACAAGTCACAACTTGTTCAAACTTGACTCTTGACTATCTGAAAGAATCAGGCTATCGGACTTATTACTTCAAATGGATCTAGCGCCAGCAGTTGATGCTATAAAAATTCATTCAACGTATTTTTTTTCACACCTTGTAAAATGTTTTCTGGCTTATCTTCACTGAATATAATACATAAATTTAATTTACAGCATCCCAGAACCAGAACCAGCTTCAGCAGCTGCAGCAGGCGGCCGGCTCGCAGCAGCAGCTGGTGGTGGTGGTGCACGAGTCCAAGGAGCATAACTCCTCGGGCAAGAGCATCAAGCAGGAGAACCGATCCGACATCCGCGAGAGGACGCCCACCAATGGCAACACTGACTTCTTGGGTAATTCATCTCTACTTATAATCATATGTACCGGATTTTCATATTCTTTCAATTTTACCTTAAAATAATTCATATGACAATATGTACATAGATTCTTATGCTCTTTACATTATTTTTACATTGCGGTCCAGTAGGTACTTTAATCACAATATAAACGACACCATTTGAGAAAAATATTCGCCGCATGGGCACAATCTTAAATTTTTTTTTAATATCTGAAGTTTACAAAAGTTTTATATTCTTTGTACTTTTAAATTCATACAATGTCAATTGTTTTTTTTGTCCAGGTGGCGGTGGCATGGCCATGCCAGCCTCGTGGCAATCCCTGGCCGCACCAGGCTCCGCCGTAGCCGACTACCTGTCTCATCTACCTGCCTCCACGCTGCCGCTCTCGCTGCACCACTTCCTCAAGTACTCGGCCGACTCCATCAAGAAGGATGACACGGTTAACCTGATCACGGCGGCGGCCAATGTCAACGGGCTGAATAATGTGGTACTTATATTCTTGGTTTATTTGTGATTTTGCAGTCTTGAAAAGAAAACATTATGAAAATGTTGAAGGTTAGAAATCTGTATAGAGTAATAAAATCTCCGAAATAGTGAGATCTGGCATCATAAAATTTACACAGCTTGCAGCTCTGATGATGGACACAGCAAGGTTGCCCAAAATATTGGCTCAAGAATTAGAATGAAACGCACCACAGGTCAATACCCCAAAAGTCAACAATATAATACTGTAGCTACCTGCTGAACTGGCCACTAAGAATTACTATTTCGACAGCCGTCAAACACCTGAAACACGGCGACAGTAGTGACATCTAGATATCCTGTATAGTCTCCAGTTTTCCCTAATAGAATTATTCGCTTCCTGTTCGGCTAGATTAGATTATCTCAATTTGTTCCGTATTCAATTTATGTTATTTGTTATCTCGTGTTCTAATTTATTTATTTACCGACCAATGTCCAATTACACAAAATACATAACACGAAATGAAATAAACAAGAGCTACAGAAAAAGAATAGCACATACATAATACAAGAATGAAGCAATGACAAAAGAGGACAAAATATACATTTGAGAGAATATTCAAGTCAAAGACTGAACATAGTTATAGTAGAGTTTATGATTTTAAGCAGTTTAAATGATAATCTTCAAGTTATAATTTCGTAAAGCCCTACAAAAATCATTCAGACTGGTACCAAAAATTTCAAGGCCCTGGTTTGAGTTACGAATCTCGACATTCTGGACAGTGGAGAATGGTACCCGTAGAGTGTTTATTGAGGAAAAGTACTTCATTGTTTCTGAGTCTACGGCAAGGAATGTTAAACTGAATGAGTTGCAAAAAAGAAGGTGAGTCAATAATATAATTAATTATTTTTAAAATGCAAACAAGATCAAAGTCTTTCCTACGCTTTTCTAATGTAGAAATGTTTATGGTTTGTTCAATTTCATCATAGGAGTAATTGCCTCTTTCTCGCCCTAATTTCCATGCAATTCCATGTAAGAAGCGATGTTGTACAGATTCAATATGATGAATATGAACAGCATAGAAAGGAGACCAAATGACACCGGCATATTCAAGATGAGGGCGAACTAGAGAGCATTAGAGAGTTTTTAGGGTATTATATTCTTAAAGTCGCAGGCAATTCTATTGATGAAGCCAAGAAGTTTTAGTGACATTATTGATGTGGTCATGAAAAGACAGCTTACAGTCTAAGGGGACACCCAGGTACTTAATAGATCTGACGGTAGATAGGGAGACACTATTTAATTTATAATCAAACAGGATCGGATTATTTGCTCTATAAAATGACATAATTTGCATATTAAATGGCATAATGCCAGATGGGCACCTTGAGGTACTCCAGATATTACATTAATAATAATAGATTTAAAGTTATTTACTTTGACTCATCGTTGTCCATCACATAAATAAGATAATGATAATAAAGGGTTTCTTATACCAATAGCATAAAGTTTGGCAATAAGAATTGAGGGATTAACTTTATCGAAGGCTTTAGAAAAGTCAGTGTAGAGAACATCAACCTGAGAGTTATCTTCCAGAGTGTTAACAATAAGGAACTCCAGTGAAAAATATAATGGCTTTAAAAAAATATATTTGTATAAATCAGTAAATGCCGATTCTGAATATATAACTTTTATTGTATATAATTACAAGTAGATTTCATAAATCGTTATATAAAAGTGAATTAAAAACTGTACCATCAAAACACCATGTTCTATTAATTGTTTTTGTGTTTAATTCGTAGAACTCCATTTAATTTTTAAAAAATTTAATGTTAATCAAATTTAATAATGTTATTATTAAGTTCTGCAAGTATATACAAATAAATACAAGTTATTAACAACTAAAAATACTTGCAGAACTTAATAATAACATTATTAAATTTGATTTACATTAAATTTAAAAAAAAAAAAAAAAACACCACATTCTGTTGGTACCACTGCTTCTGACGTCACACGCGCAGTCTTCGAGCCCAATTATAACTATAATGTTTTTCCCGCTGTTAATCATGCTTATGGCTTATAATTTCGCTGTTTACAGTGGTCATTTCGCTCGTAAAATCATTATGTTTGTTTATTGCGACTACTTTAGAGGTTTTGCTTGAAAATTCAATATATTTATAGTAATTTTAACGAATTTGTCTACGTGATATTTAAATAACCACGACAGTTTCTTTGGTGATTATTTCTTCGGTTACTCTGCGCAAGTCCGTGACAGGCGCATGCGCAAAAAACCGAGAGAGGCTTCTCAACGCAAGCCATTCTAATTTCCCTTTCATAGATAATTCAAAGCATTAAAGGTTAAAATCGCATCCAAAAAATTCTATCCAGATGATAACAAAGTTCGAGGGTTTAGGAATAGTTCTGTGTCACACCTATTCTTTTGTGATATTACCTAATATTGATATATTAGTCTGTCGGTATTATGTTATTCATGGTGGGTGTTTATAATGCTTTTTTCATATCATTTTTGCATTGATTGATTAATTCGTCTGTCATTTACTTTCGCATTATGAATTCTCCTGACACTCTTATTTTTTTATGCGAATACCGCACAAGAGTCCCAACTGTCCAAAACCAATGATACTATGACATCCCTTATTGGGGTATGTTGTAAGGGTAAAAGGTATGGTGAGGGGAAGGCAGTGGGGGAGAGGAAGGTGGGGAAGTACCGGGCTATTCAGATCTAACCACTAAACACGGCTAAAGCTATTTCAAGCATCTTTCACTTTGGAACGCACCATAAATATACTATATATATATATTATTTTTTAACGAATTGTAAAACGACGCAGATTAATTAAATCAAATTTACATGCGCTTGCTGGGATTTGAACCCACAACCTCCGGATTTGTAGTCGAGATTAAAAAAAATTAATTTTTTCCAACTTTCTTCCGTTTTTGTCGATTTTGAATCCAGAATGACAAATTTTTCGACAAATCATTTAATACTTTTTGAAGTAGACAAAATTTGCGTACAATTTGAAAACAAAATGGTCTCTGTAGACCTAATAGTGTCTGGGACATAACGCTATAAATTTCGTAATATTTTGTCATTTCTAGCTATTTTTATAGTTTTTTTCATTGTTGTTGAAGGAATAATTTTTATTGCAATATCGGCGATATCAAAGATTTATTAATATTAGTTAACGATGAATATCGAATACATCGAGCACGGTCAGTACCACAAGTAATTATTATCGATATAATAGATTGTCATATAGTTAGTGATAAGATAGACAACATAATATACCACTGTTACCGTTATGCTATATGTTAAATATCCTACGTCACATTATACATTACGTATATTATGATTTTACTTCTAAAACAAACTTTGTCACTACGCACTCTATTTTTTCTATTAAGTAAAACCACCAACTCTGTAATATAATCATGTAAACCATTTTATTTTTATTATTATTATTTAAGCATCTTCTTGTGACACTTTAGGAAACATTACTGTGTAAATATATAACCATCTGAACGCAATATGTACATTCCGCTTCTCTACACAAGCATTGCTTAACTCTTTGCACTCCTAATTTTTTTTTTAATTACCTACTACCAACTCCTTAATTAATTTACAAAAAAGGGATAAAAAGTGGCCTCAATAAAAAGTTAAACAAAAATTTTTAAAATATGTAATTTTTATTACTCTTTCTTTACATAGAGTACAAAAAACATAGAAATATATAAAATTAACAACTTAATATGCCCTTATTCACTTAAACTTTTTCAGTGTGTGGTATTTCTTGAAACATTCTCCTGGATGGAGGCCAGGTTTCCTATCACAAGTTTCACAATAGAACGTTGTTTCTTTTCTCCCTCCCCGAATTTTCCGATTGGAACACACTATACAGTCTTTATGTTTCTTATGTGAAAAAATAAAGTGAGATTTTCCATCCAAGCGCTGGATGGTGTCACTTGAGGACGGTCGGCCTGGTCTTTGTAATGGCACACGAAATTCTCCAATTAGAGCCATCAACAATTCTTCTCTAAATTTTTTGTGGGTTATTTTCTTTATGTTTTCTTTCGCTGCGTAATTGTTATAAATAATATATGAATTAACAATAGAGGTTTCCAACCCCCAGAAAAATAATTTCCTCCACCATTTCAAACTTTTCCGTAGAAAACAATATGAAGTTGCATATTGATCTGCGACATCCACTCCACCCATGTTTCTATTATAATCTAAGATGATGGTCGGCTTGTCTATTTCGTCTGTGCCTCTTCTCCTTCTCCTTGTTGACTGAGAAGCTGAAGAATGTTTAGTGCTAAGCATCGTTACTACTCTCTTGTCTCGCCATCCTAGCACTAAACATTTATTCCTTCTGTAAGCAATTTTTTGCTCAACAACTAGTTTAGGTTTCTTTATAGTTGCTGGCAATCCTTTTCTGTTAGTCATTATGGTTCCAGTAAGAAAACAGCCCACTTTTAAAAGTACTTCAGCTAACGTTGGACTAGTATAAAATCGATCCGTAAATATATGATAACCTTTGGCTTCAGGAATGGAATTTTGTAAATTTTTGTAGAGTTCTAATACAATTCTGCTGGTAAAAGGTAGATCTGGTCTTATCAAGTTATCGGTGGTAATTTTTCCGTAGTATGGTACAAATGAATATATATAACTGCTTTCAGAATCGGCCAACACATAAACTCGAAGCCCCCATTTTGTTGGTTTTTTGGGGTTGTATGCAAGAAACGATATTTTTCCTTTGAAAGCGACAGTAGATTCGTCAATTGACAAATTTTCTCCGGGTATGTAGTGTTCCATAAACTTTTTGTTTAGGAAATCTAAATAGTTGCTTACTCTCTGTGTTCTTGTCCTCATCATTTGATTGTCTGAAGTGATGGTTTCTAAATGTAGTGCCCAAAAAATTTGAAAAAAACGTCTTCGTGTAAATATTGTTTTGAAAAATGACATTTTCAAGTGAAACGATCTAGACCAATATGATTCTAAAGTTGGTAAATTGACGATACCCATATTTATGATCACTCCAATAAAGGCTCTCATTTCAGTCTCAGTAATATCTTTCCAGTTCTGCCAGATGGAATATTTCCTTATTGTTTTTTCGGTTATTATTTTTGCAGCATAAGCATTAGTTTCTGCCACTATTTTTTTTAACAAAGTTTGAGTGAAAAATAACTCAAAGAACTCGCAAGGTGTCTTACAACTGGATGGAACTTTTGGTCCGGTAACATTATCACCAACTGAGAAGCCTATTGTGTGATGATAATTATCGTTTTCACTAACGTCTATCCATGATTCTTGATTATCTTGAACTGTTGAAGATTGCTGTGTACTATCCGTATTCTCCTCATCACTACTGATTCTAAGTCTTCTAACTTTTCTTCTTCTGATAATAATATCTTCATCGGAATCGTCCTTATCAGAAAATGGAACTTGTGGAGAAGGAGGAACATCTCTGTCATTTTCAAGTAAACGAAGTTCACTGTCTATTTCAAGCATGTATTCGTCATCACCACTTTCATATTCATTGATCACAGATTGTTTTTTTTTTTATCCGGGGCATTTTTATTTTATTCAAGGTATATAATAAAGCACGTTAAATTATTACTCCCAAATCACTAATTATGAAGAAAAAGAAATGTAAAACTATATTTTCACCTAATTACTGAGTATTATTTTCAAGACCGAACGACACATGTGCTTTCTCGGCCACGAAATATTTGCTACTAAAAACAGTAAAAACAAATGTAAATACACAAACAGAACAAAATATTATGTGATAACAAGTGAATAGGTATAAGAATCCTTTGTTATGTGTTGGGAGAAATCCCTCAGCGCTTCCTATTGTTACGCAGATAGACAGGCAAGTACCTACCTACTTACATGCGTCGCAACCAAATAACTGCGCAGTGCATTTACAAGGTTAAAAATAATACGATTTTAAAAATTATCTAAAAGGCGAAACTTGACGAGATATATGTATTTTGCGTATTCGGAATATTCAGAATGAGATATAAAGTGTTTAAAAGAAAAAAAAATACATTTGATAATTTAAATTATTTTTCGAAATTGCGTTACTATAATGTCGAGTATGACTCGACATAGGAGTTGGTGTAAGAAATATAATGTCGAGCCACACTCGACAAAGGAGTGGTAAGGGTTAAAAGAGAAGTATAATATTGCAATGAATTAATTTGTATTAAATTTCAATAATGAAAAAATAGAGCAAAAAAAAAAACATTTGTACAGCGTCCTTTAGGTGATTTTCGCCAAAATGGCGTTATAAAAACCATCAAAATATTATTATTATCACGTACCGAATCATTATTCAATAGATATGAATACCAAAATATCATTTAATATCTCGGAACGGCCAGAACGCTAATATCTGTGGACCCGGTATCGATATATCAGATATGCGGCGGTATCATAATACGCATTTCTGTTACCAACATGTTAGGTTATGGCCTAGTCTTCCAGTTTAGGTTTTAAAAAAGTTGGATTAAATGTGAGCTATGGACTTTCTTTGAACGCTGATAAATTGTTAATCAGTTGCGGATATGAATGTATTTTTGCATTTTGGTACAATGCATCTACAATAGTAACGAGACACTGATATTCTACAATGTTTCCTTCAATTAAAAGCAATTAAATTTCAGTATAAAGTTCTCGAAGTTTTGTATGGAATCCATACAATATCGATTACCGCCTATTGAACCGCTAATTCCAACTGCTCGTGTGACGTCACACCCAACAAGCCATAGATGTCGTGCGTTTTGGTGGGCTTTAAGAAATTGAAACTTTTATTGAAACAATTATTTTAACCTTGAAAACGAACTTTAAAAAAAACAGAAAATTAAGTTAGGATGTTAACATTAATAAATTAAAAAAAATAAAATGGGCTGGAGTTCCTTATTGTATTAGTAAAGGAAAGTAAATTCGTAGTGTGCAAATTTAATCACAAGCTTTTATAACCGTTACACAAATAAAGTTCATTCACATCTACCAGCACTCCGCCGTGCAGATACGTATAGTGGCAGGCACGGCAAAATTAGTTGCTTACATTATCTATGAACACATTAACGCATGGTGTAATGTGAACACTCCCTTCTGTGCTGTGCCTGCCACTGTACGTGTCTGCACTGCACGGTGCCGGTAGATGTGAATAAACCTTAATCAACTCCTGTTTACCATTGGTGAGTTGCTTCATTAATCACAAATCCTAGCACACGCTTCTTTGATTTCCATTATATTAAACATTAATACATTCAAGTTATAGAAATCAATCAGCACATAATTCCCCTAACGTTAATTCCTAAAATGATCATAGCTTCCTAAGTACTATTGACCATGAGAATATTAAATCACATCTAAAATTCCAGATGTCGACAAACAGCGTGGTGGTGCAGTCCTCCATCGGGCTTAACCAGTCTGGCACCCCCACCCCATCCATCTCCTCCAGCAAGAAGAAGAAGAAGAAGAAGCCACCCAAGGAGAAGAAGCCGCGGCCCAAGCCAGGTGAGATCCGGCTGACCACGGCGCTGGACGGCAGCACACTGTACTGCTGCCCCGAGTGCCACATGGCCTACCCGGAGAGGGGTATGCTAGAGCAGCACCTGGTCGGCCACACCATGGAGAGAAGGTAAACTTCCGAGCATTTTAATCAATGGTCAATCAATGTATTACTAGTGCTTGCACACAAATTATACGAAGAATACTCCATAAGTCTAACGATGTGCACAGTTCACACTAGCGCTGTGTCAGCGGCCTGCAGAGCATCGGACCTCCCCTATAGCTGTCAACCTTTCCTCATCGGATTTTTCAGGTGTATGCCTTTAGGCAGCCAGCTAAGAAAGTCAGGAGTTAAGTTTTAACATCTTCTATATATTACGCCACTATATCTCACTCATCATAAATCCATTATATTTTCATATTTTTGTAAAAAAAATAAAGATTTTTTTGCAATTGCCATTTTGTAGTTACAGCATTTTAACTCTAAGCCGTCGATATGATGTTTTCTTCTAAATAAATATAGTAATATGAGATTGAAAATTAGAATAATTATTTTTTAAGGCGCCTTCACAATGGCGATGCACTTTTTCAGTTTTAGTATGCTAGGAACATTTTTTAAGGTTCAAAATACTATAAAATCAAATCGAGTCAGGTGCGTTGCTAGCGATTGCCGCTCCGGCGTTGCTGACACACTACGGGTTAAAGATCTTTGTAGCTTTCCGCTCCCAACAGTTGCGTATTATGTTTTCTGAGGTGGTAGTGCTCCGAATAAACATACTAACTCCCTCAGTGAGTTATCCATATAAAATAGTTTCCTGATTTCCTTTGGGTTTGAACAGTGTATGAGTACAGATCTACTTTAAATTGTATCATCTTGGTTGCTTTCTCCCATTCCTTCCATTGATTGCCTTTTTTACTTCAGTTTGACATAATATTTAATATTATGTGTATATACTAAATTTAATATTTTTTTATTTTCAGGTTCATCTGCGACATCTGTAATGCGGCTCTTAAGCGCAAGGACCATCTCACCCGGCATAAGCAGTCGCATAACCCTGAGCGCCCCTACGTGTGCTCCGTCTGCCTCAAAGCCTTCAAGAGGAAGGAGCAACTCACCCTCCATTTCGTCATACACTCGGGGGAGAAGAGGCACATATGCCAGGAGTGCGGGAAAGGTGGGTGGAAACGCACAAAATGCATATGATTATATCTGATTTTTAAGGAGATAGGTCTCATTCATTGTTTTTGTGTTTAATTCGTAGAACTCCATTTAATTAGATAGGTCTCAACAAATGCAGTTTGGACAATTTATATTAATTTTAATAAATAGCTTTCTTTCCTAATAGTCAGAATAATAGAAGAGTATCTATGAGATGATGTATGAATGTGAATAAAACAAGGAATGTGTTCCGAGACAGAGTTTAAAAAAAAATGTCTTGCTACAATAGCATAGCAATTCCATGAGTTATAAAACTCATTTTGGGACAAGAGAACATTTGCATTACACAAGTGATACAACAAGATACAAAACTGAAGTAGAAAAACACAAGACAAAACAACAGACAAGGATCTAGAGTAAAAATACATGTACAAAATTTTGTAGAAAAGTATACAAGTACAACAAAACCCAACTGGCTATTCACAAAAAATAAAATAAAAATACAGAAGTTTTGTAGAGAAGTATGCATAGACGTAAACAGTAAAGATCAAAATCATTACACAACATGTACAAATTCAGTTTAATAACTTTTGTTTATGAGAATTTACATTTACAAAATCATTAAACAACATGTACAAAATCAGTTAACTATATAATAACTTTAGTTTATAAGAATTTACATTCACAAAATCATTACACAATATGTACAAAATCAGTTTAATAACTTTAGTTTATGAGAATTTACATTTACAAAATCATTAAACAACATGTACAAAATCAGTTCAATAACTTTAGTTTATAAGAATTTACATTTACAAAATCATTACACAATATGCACAAAATCAGTTTAATAACTTTAGTTTATGAGAATTTACATTTACAAAATCATTAAACAACATGTCGTCGCTGCATATATAATATAGCTTATGTGACATTTCGTATATTCTGAGATGATCAAATAAAAACTGATTTAAAAAATAATTGCAAAGACTAGATTTGCTAAAAATAATAGATTTGTTAAGCCTAATAATTATAAAAAATATTTTTTTCAAATCTAGCCTTGCAATTATGTTTTAAAACAGTTTTTATTCGATCATCTCAGAATATACGAAACGTCACATAAAGCTATATTATATATGCAGCGACGATGTACAAATAAGAATTTACATTTACAAAATCGTTACACAATATGTACAAAATCAGTTTAATAACTTTCGTTCATGAGAATTTACATTTACAAAATCATTACACAACATATACAAAATCTATGTGTGTTTTATTATATCAATATACAAAATCAGTTTATTAATTATAATTTATGAGAAAAGCGAGAAGTATTTATACAGACCTGTGCAGCTAACATGATGGTTAGTTAATTAGTTTTCTTGTATCTATTATTATGATATAACTATTCTTATGGTCTAAATCGGTTTCCGGAAAATTAAAAAAAAGTCTTAAATTTCTGAATTTCCAGGTTTCTACCGGAAAGACCACCTCCGTAAGCACACTCGCTCCCACATTGCCCGGCGCGTGAAGGCCGAGCTCAGCCAGCAGGGGGGCGCCAACAGCGGGGGTACTCTCCTATCCCTGGCGGTGCCTGCCCCCGCCCCTCCGCCCCCCTGACCCTTGCCCCCTGCGCCCATTTCGGCGCAGACCAAACCCATCGACTTTCTTGCCTTCGTTTCAGCTGCTAAGGACGCTTTCTAAATAGCCTGTGCGAAAGAGTCGAATAGAAAAATGGTTTGAATTGAAACATTCTATTTTTAATTTATTTTAAGAGTGTCACACAGTAGATACTCGGATGGAAATGATTAGATACTCCTACCGAAATTACCTCCTTACGACGAAATAAAAGTGATTGTCTATTATTGTTTTAGTTCTGTTTTGATTGCTCTTATCTATGTATGTCACTCGAAAAGGGTTTTCAGATATTTTCTGGTCATTTTTCCAGCACAAATGTTGTCTAAATGAGGCTTCTATTCTAAATAACATTTTAAATACGACTGCATTGATGGTTCATATTGATTACTAAGTGAACATCATGTTAAACTATTTTTTAACCCAACATTCCAAATATACGAGTTAAAATGTTTCATGATTGCTATATGAGAGATAGTTTCAACTTTTTACCAAAGTTTTATGTCGGTTTGACTCCACACAATTCAGGGTGTTTTTTTTACATTTAGTTTAGTAGTTTAAAGAGAATACTTCTCAAGATCTAGTTCTCACGCGAAGTTCAACACTAAATATATAAGACAATCAATAGCGGACTATTCACTGTGAATGTTTTGAAAAATCTGTGTTTGATGTTTTGTTTTACAGTAAAATATTATTGTGGTAGTGTGTGTAGGAACTGTGTAGAGATTATGGAAAAGTATTAACTTGTCGCTGATTGTTAGCGTTTCTAATTTATTTATTTTTTTACATCTGGAGTGATGTAAAATCAGTACATAATATGTATATGTATTAACACACGGGGGGTAGATTGGCTATCAAATTAGACCCTGAAACTGTTTTAAAACCCCCCCTCTACTATTTTGTCTCTCCCATAATACATGGATATCCCATGGGCCCATTTCGCCATCTCCCATATGTCACCTTATTCCTATGACAGTAGTTCAGTCCTTTTAATAATGCTCATTAGGGTTTTAACTGGGTGTTCGGTGATGTCTCCAGGTTCTAAAACATGCTATTTAACTCCCACGGCAGGTACTTATCTCCTATAGCCTTCGTCCCATCAAGGTGGGACATTGTCACCATAGATGAATCGGTGTTTCGTCTTCCTATTCATATTTTCTACAGCTGTTACTGATTTCTATTCCCAACAGCTGCATGTGTCTTCTGAGGTGGTAGTGTCCTTCAGTCCAATAGTCCTACTAACTCCCTCAGAGTTCCTACCCATATTGAGTAATTACCTGGGTCGTTCAGGATTTGAACCGTCTATGAGTACTTAAGTGGACTATCTCATTCCAGATGATTTGTCCCATTCCCGCCATTATAAGGATTTGACACATTCGTTTGAATTAAACCTATTCTCATTCAAATAAAATTTTAATTAAACTGTAAAATTGACGAGAGCGATCAGGCCAGTCCCCCCCTGTTGGAATCCTTTAAAAATAGTTTTGCATTATATTGATCCCTGAAAAAGTAATTATTTATTAAAGTTTTATTCACGCATTGATGGAACAAAGTAGAATGAAGTTCTTATAAAGGTGAAACCATCTGTACATTGATCATCACGGCTCAAATGTATTTGTAGTGTAAGGTACATTATGGTCTGCAATTAGGTGCTTAATGTTTGGTGTGGTCAAAACAATTGTCATAATAGTCTAGAGTAGGTTTGGTTTGATAGGTCGGTAGAAATGTGAGGATATATTTAAGTGTGCTGACAATGATTCAAAGTTTCTTATGATTTATAACTTTTCTTGCAATATTCTGTTCTCAAAACTTATTCCCTCGTAAATTTAATTAATCAACGGTGTGTATTGATCAGTGTTGGCATTTAAAAGCAGGTTTTGGCTTAATAACTCACTTAAAGATATGATTTTCACAATTAAAATCACAAGTTAGTTACAAGCAGCTCGATATCGGTGAAGCCAAAATAGTTCTGTTTTCTAATTCACAAACTTTATGAACATAATGTGCAATAATATTGTTAATATTTTAATATACTTGATTTTTTTAAAATTATTATTTGTCAACATTTCTGATGTTATTATATAACCCTGATGTTTATTGCCATATGTGTTCAAAACATCATTGAATATTATACCCTTATACAGAATTAACGCAAGATTTTATCAAAAATTATGTGGAAAGTCATAAAAATCTTTGACAGATTTCATAGAAATATGTACGCAAAAGCAATTTTCGTGATTAGTGAATGTGAGTAAATTTCCAATAAGGAATAATTTTATAGAGTTGGGATTATATAATTGAGGATTGGGATTATATGATTGAGTTCTGTCCTGAGATAGAAAGAAAGAAAAACTGACACAATGAAAAAAAGGTTCTCTTTTTAAACTCTCACGTTTTGTTGGCACCATTTTTTGACACAATGCACAATCAAAAATAGTGTGAAAAAAGGCGAGAGATTTTATTTAAAATAACATATGTGTTTGGAATGAGTTATAAAGTTATAAATAGATTTTAAGAATTAGTTACGTAAGTCTAAAATAAAGTGCTGAGAGATTAATACAAAGTTGAATGGAAATGTCCAATATTTGTGAATACATATATGTATGTAACAACTGTGTGCGAGTGTGTATTGTTGATAGAAGATGGAAGATGGAAGACGGCCAGTGGCACTGGCTTGAAGGGTCTATTCTTAATAATAATAATTGTTACTCTAGCATAACATCAGTACAAATACAAATTACATTGGAATACCTCAGCAAATAATAAAAATATTTCATTATAAATAGTGTTTTAGCTGTTGGCATTAGAATGTGTGGAACAGTCAAATTATTGAACAATATATAATATCAGTTGGTAGCGGATGTTCCTACATTTAAATAGTATTTTCGGATTCTTGCACAACTGATCTTGTATGGTTTAACACTTTTATAGACATATATTAGTATGGCTCTGCCACTAATAGCTCTGTTGTAACTTCTCTTATTATGCGTCATTTATAAGAAAAAGAGAGAAGTTACAACGTATATTTGAGCAGAATGCCCCTATTGTGACCCCTCTTTCTGTTATACGTCATTAATGAGAAAGAGGGAGAAGTTACAATGCATATTTGAGCAGAATGCGTATATGGTCCTGCCACTGATAACTCTATGATGACCTCTCTGTCTGTTAGATGTGTCGTTTACCAGAAAGAGGGAGAAGTTACAACATATATTTGAGCGGAATGCCTATATGGTCCTACCGCTAATAACTCTACTGTCACCTCTCTGTCTGTTAGACGCGTCGTTTACCAGAAAGAGGGAGAAGTTACAACATATATTTGAGCGGAATGCCTATATGGTCCTACCGCTAATAACTCTGTCACCTCTCTGTCTGTTAGACGCGTCGTTTACCAGAAAGAGGGAGAAGTTACAACGTATATTTGAGTGGAAAGCCTATATGGTCCTGCCGCTGATAACTCTGTTGTGACCTCTCTGTCTGTTAGACGCGTCGTTTACCAGAAAGAGGGAGAGGTACAACGGAGTTATAAATGGTATGCCTTTACTTTTTATAATATTAGTACTTAACATATATTATTTCATTCTTGAAAAAAACAGTTCTACATATATTTTTAACAGTATTTGAATTTGAGTAAAGGTTTAATTCTAAAGTACAACAATGAAACTAAATTTTATGATTATTTTTATTATTGAAGTTTTTTAGTTTTTATATTTTATGGTTGTGATTATTTGTTTAGTTATTTTACATAAATGTTCATTGTACCTGTTGTTTGATTTGATTCTGTATGATTCACCTGTTAGACTTACTCACTAAGCTTTTGAAGCAATAATACTTTATTTTTAAAATGCCTAAAAGGCACTAGTCATCTATTTGATAAATATTAAAATTTTATTTATGCATCGTGCATTTAATAATCTTCCCCAGATTGTATTGTACATAATTTAAAAAAAAAATGTTTTGAACAACCTGAAAAAATAATATTTGAAGTAGCAATTAAGAATAAGAAAGTAATCAAAAATATATTTAATTTGATACATATTAAGATTTAGTGTTCTTTTAGCACTTTGAAAATAGTGTTTATGACGAGAGTAATAATTAACATAAGATGCATAGTATTTTACTTTACCATTTAAACTATAATAATAGATGTTGATCTGCGGATGTCTCTTGTTTGAATGCCAAAGGGTCTTTTTATTGTAGATGGCTGTGAGTAAAGGTTATATCCGACGAGGAAAAGAAGAATAGAGAGAACTTGGGGCGGCCATAGCCAAGAGTAGTAAAATCTAGGAATATGATCTCTCGGAATACGGCTGCATGAAGGTTATGACTGTTTTAAATGAAATTTTGCCGCAAAATTAAGGATCTCCCGGTTAAGGAGAAATACATAGATGGACTATGACCACCATCACTCTCCGAGTACACAGAAAGGAAGAAGAATAAAATTATGATTGCATTCTTTCTTAGAGTGACACAAAATATGTATGCATTGAGATTATTTTATTTAAAACAGGCATAATTGCGACCATTTTACTAATTTTAGCATAAAGTTACCTACTGTATGTATTTCGTATATATGACATGTCGTATAATGAGAAAAATAATTTTTTGGACAAATTTTATATACTTGTGTGATATAAATATATAGTCAAACTACAAAAAAAAAATAATTCTAAGTTAAGATGTATTGAATCGATATTTAAATCCGTATTTTTATCACAATTTTGTGGACAAAAGATTATTATAATATTATTACCGATTCCTTTGGTTGCTATGCTAATATTATACACAAAACAAATAAAACAAAAAGAGAAATATAACTAGTATTTTTGTAATCAAAGTAATGGACATTAATTTATTTCCATAGGGTACTTTAATAAATGGATATTTGAAGGGGGAGATTGAAACAGTACAAAATGATCTGAAGCCATTGCACTTAACACATAAGTCAGTATACAAAACATGTACAATATTTGATTAAAGTTAATAATATATTTAATTCCAGTCATATTAACCACTCAGTAGAAAGATTCTGTATGCCTTTATATTGTAAAATCAAAAATGCTTTTAGTTATCAATGGACACTCTTTTTGTAGGTGTCGTTCTAACGATTTAAAATATAGAATTGTGTCCTTTGATTTAGATACGCATTTCGCCAATATTGTGCTTCCCTCTGATTTGTGTAGCCATCCTTCGCTTATCTAAAATAAATATGAATTTATTTCGCAACACGTGTTTTATTCCCACTTCAATTACCTATACAGGTTGTCAAAAATGGAGGGCACTCCAATCGTTTAAACGGTTTTAAATGGCAACACCATATTGTTGAAACTACTTGAAAGGAAAAATGATGAATCTTATTAAAAAAGCACTATGGTTCAAGTGAATATTTTTCACATCAATATCAAACGGAAATTAGAGGGAATTTCTAAAAGGGGATGTTTCTATATCATTTTCTAGGGAAATTGATTGCACAAAAAAGTTTTTTTTGTTATTTTGAAATGCACATACTCGTATTTATCAAATGAGCTATTTATTAGATGTTAAATCAAAGTAAATAAAATTATGTGAAAGAAGCGAGTCATTTTTCCCTTCTAGTCAGATTCAGAAGTCATATTTTTTGTTCTAAAATCGGTGTTGCCATAGTAATGAAAGTATCTATTCCATTTAAATAAATTATGCCGACAGACTACATGTTATCCTAAATATCTTACTCATGAACCAGGTACTATAATAATATAGCCTAGCATGCTTATTTGTATTCCAACATACTTGGCGATGGCGATTCAAGGCGATGGTCCCTTGTTAGATATTGATATGCCCATTGGTACTTCACACATGTCCGAAATTCACAGACCTACTTATTTTGAAACATGTGCGTCTCAATTCCTAATAACTCCTCCCGACTAGATAGGCCTTGAATAAATTGAACAATAGGCTAGCAGCGTGCATTTTTAACAGACCAGAAACCATCGTAAAGCTTAGAGCACCCTTAACTATTATTTTAGAATGTCAGTAGAAAATGACAAAGGGCCACTCGACCCACGAGTCGTAATAATTCCAAATGGACCTTAGCGGCCCGCTAGACAATAGAGGTCATAAAACTGACCCAAACAGCCGTGCGGAAAATCTTCAGAACCGTGGGAAAAGAATTTCGTTCTATTGATAAACATATTGGACGATAGGAAATATTTCATAATTAACTTTAGAATTAATTAACTAGATATAAGAACATTATCATACACTTAGATTAAGCTATGTAATAAGTAAGCCGATGCGGAATATGTTTATCATAACTAAAGGATGTCTTCGGAATAATTATGATTAAGTTGTAGACATCTAGCGATCTAACTAGTTAATGATCGACACTAGCGCTAGGGAACCAGGGTAATGTTTCCATAAAACGGGGAAAGGGAGAACTATATCCCCACAAAGAGATGACAAAACAGGAGTTTCGTCGAGAGGACAGTTGGCTTGACGTCTCCACCCCAGGAGGAAGTCCGAGTTGATTTCATGATGCATTTTTAAATAATTTTTACCTCATCTTTGAATAATTTTTACCTAAAGATAAAAATATGTTGAATGCGATTATCTTAACTTATTTGCAATATGCAAATTCAGCGCAATTATTTTAATTTACTTTAATCTTGTTAAGACATTATTCTAAAAATAACTTTATGTTTATAAATATACATCAAAGATAATTGTAAGAATACTTAAGGAAATTTATAATGTTACATCCATTTTAATTTTATGTCGTTTGAAAAACTGGGTGGGAGGTATGTAATATGCAAGCACTGAACAACCAACACGTGTAATACAAATAACTTATCGTTAAATTGGCAACCTCCCGACGTGATTAATTAACTAATTAACTGTAAAATTAATAACTTATCGTTAAAATTCCAAGAGAAATAATGAACCCCACTTAAGTAGAAGAATAACAATGTGTTGACTACAATACACTTATCTTATTTCTCTTTTAAAGGTACGATCTTTTCCCTTACATGTCAGGTAAATACAATAATTTTTCAAACGTTTTTTTTAAATAAACTGATCAGCTCTGTTTAGTGACCTTTGACACTTTAAACCCCCAAATAATGTTTTTTGGAAAATATTGTCTATGGATTTTTAAAAGTCTATGAAATGTAGAGTCGAACCGTTTTTCTTTAAATATTTGAATGTTTTTGACAGCTTTTGTGATTGTCAGTGTGGGGTTCAATTTTCTGAAGAGTTATTATATTATTATAGCCCGAAATTTTCAACGTAATATAGGACCAATCGAAGTATAAACAACATATAATTAATTATACAGGTTGTCGTCGAGTGGTATTGACTTGAGGTATTATTTTTGATAGTTTATGAAGTACGTCCTTACGAACGGGTTGAATATTTTGTGCTTTCTATTTTTCATGTAATCACCATGTCTACGTCAACCATCAACTATAGTTTGGCAACTGCAGATCCTTTCTTAAAACCTTATCATTTGATCAATAATTTTTTGTTTGTTGATGGTCGTATATTTTATAAAACTGTCCAAGCCCCCAATGGTTTTAGAAAGTCTTGTTAAATGTTACAACAGTCCACCAATCTTCTAAAATCTGGAATGATATACTAAAGAAACTAAAAAATAATAAAGTTTTTTTTTATGTATGAGCCTTTGCTAAATAATAATAGATAGAAATTGGTAGATATACCTTATTTATAAAAAAAAAATCATGGAAGAATACACATTTTGAAGATGATTCATAATTTCCCTCCTTATACAAAACAAAAACACTTTTTATTGGTTTAATTACAATGAGAAACAATTATTTCAGTCACTGGAGAAGCAAAATCACGGATTTTAATTAATTTAAAGCTTGGTAAAGTTTCAAGTTTTTATATGACTTTTAGGTTATTTTTTTTAAATTTAATTTTTTTTTTATTTCCGAAAAAACCCAAACTAAGAACCTAAAAACCTGTTTTATGTTTAATAAATATATTGTATTACATATAAAATAGATTTTAGGTTATTAGTTTGTTTTTTTTTTAAATAATTAAAAAAAAACTAAAAAGAAAAATACATGCTTATATGCATATTTACCATCAAGATTTCAAACTCAGAGTTAATTATCCAATACTTTTTTCTTTTAGAGTAATATATGCAATATGGATGACAAACGTAATTTTAAAATGCTTCAACCCCCAAAACCTCGACGATCGGTAGAGATGATCAATCAAATCAAAGAAAAACATTTGAATGATACTTTGGAACAAACTCCTCGCCCTACAGCCACATCCACAATGGAACGACGAGGTCGTGAGAGGTACCTATTCTATTTAAAAAATTATTACAATAATTTTATTTAATCACCTATAATTATATGTCGGTACATATGTATATTAAAATCATCCATGTCGAATGTATTTCTGCTGGATATAATATTAAAATGATTATTTTCTTTTAATTTCAGCCTAATGGATCCATACCAGACCCAGAATGAAGAAATTTTGAATAGAGATGCAGCACGTAGTTTTACAGGAGCAAGTCTTGAATCCTCTTTAGGACTTT
Organism: Halesus radiatus; assembly: GCA_022606495.2. NCBI lineage: Eukaryota > Metazoa > Arthropoda > Insecta > Trichoptera > Limnephilidae > Halesus > Halesus radiatus. The sequence goes on from JAHDVE020012392.1 coordinate 61,280, forward strand.
TAGATATTAAAGGTACTTTCATGAACATTATTACTTTTGTACAAAAAAATCTATTTTTATCAGAAGTGTTCTGTACATATTTTTGTCCCAACGAAAGATATCTCAATAAGAATTTTTGTTATTGTTGTGATAATATCTCAAGTAAATTAATTTATTATCACAGTGTAAAGCTTGTTACACACAACAAATATAATATCAATAATATTTGTTGGCGTCTACAAGATTATCTGTTCACGCTACACACCGAAACTATTACTGTACAACAATGACTGAATACTTGCAAGGCTGAAGGGAGGGAGAGGGGTACGGAGCGGCTTGAGGGGGGCACAGTTTGGCAGGAGAGAGGACATAAATTACAAATATTGCTCGGCTAACAGTTGTATAAATATAATCTAGGCCATGCCCATACATTATATATTATAGTACCCATCTGTGATGACTGTATGGGACTGTATAGTGAGCGATATTGTGAGATAAGCCACGCTCGTAGATATTACATATCGTCGCGAGAAAGCAATACTACTGTAACCACCACTACCCACGAAAATGCTTTGTATACATCATTCCACAGGTTTTTTTTTTCTGCGTCGATCTATCTGGGTCCCTTGACTTTACAATGAAAAATAAGACCTGTACGATGTTCAAAAAACTTTTCGTTTTGACAATATTACGTTTTTTTAGTTGACATATTAAGCCTCAAAATCCTGTGTTTACATGGCTTTGGCTGTTACAGCAATATTGCTTTCCTGCGACGATATATTCGTCGTGTGTGACGGGCATAAGTGTATGCAAGAAAAGGATGTTAACCTTACATTTTTCAGGCTTGGAATGTGACTTCAGCCAAATGCAAAACAAAACACGTGACATGAAATCGGTAAGCAGATTTTAAACACTTTTAATTTACCCCCCTTTTTAAACTTTATTGACTAACCAAACTAAAGCCATTCAATGATACATACGGTTTTGAGCACTGAAAATCTTTATATTTACATATTCTAAAGCCATCAAAAATATCATCTCTACAACATTAGGTCTAAGCAATTTTTTATGGTAATTGGCACACCAGCTTAAAACTTGGAAGACAAGAGTGGAATGCCCATTCACAGTTGTTGGCAGTTTCTTCTTTTGTAAAATGACTTGTATGTGTGCTGCTGGTACATATTATATTCATCCTTGATTTAATTCAGGCCTTTTCGAAATCCACCTTAAAAATCCATTTAGCCCTTCCTCAATCTGCTTCACAATGTTGCCCAATTGAGTTACAGCATAGTTCACCTTCCTCTTTGTCATGATTTGTCACATATAAAAATTACAACCATTGATTAAAATTTCAATTTGTGGTTGTGGGTATGTCAATAATATATACCCCCCAATCTATCTTTTAACATTTAATATTCCATTCTTTCAAAAAATTAAATTATTATATTTTAATTACAGCTTTCATTCAATCCACGCGAGATTTCCGGAAGGTCGACTTACCTCCCCCCATTAAATGAAGACTCCAAAGAAAACTCCATTCCTTCGTTCTCCAAAATGTCTCTTGGGAATGCAAAAAAGTCAACATCGACCTTGGAGGACATTCTACGGGATGCCAAGATCCAGAGCCAGGCTGTTGATGACTTTCTGAAGACTAGCGACGACCCGACTGTGAACAGTATCCGCATGTCGTTAGAGTCCTACAAGCATAGTATCGCTAGTAATAGAGACGTCGGTAGACCATCTTCCTCTAAAAACGATTCGTGGGGATATAAACCCCAGGATTTTGGAGCCAACAATGGAAACTCTTCAGGGATGAGGGATTCCTTGTTCATGCCAGCAAACAAAGTAATTTGTTTTTTATATTTTCAATTTCTGTTCGATATTGGAATGCTATGTTAATTTTTAAATCTTATTCAGTACCCAAGCTACCAAAATGCAGCTTTGCATTCATGTTTATTTGGAATTTTATTTGATTTTATTTTTAAATTTTTAATACCTTTCAACTTTTACATGGTATTTAAATACCGTATAAGATATAGACTAGAATGTGAAAAATATGTAAGCAATAAAAGCCCTTATGAGCGTGTATAATAACAAAGATATAATTCAAGAATGTCTGCAAATAACAAAGCAAGAATAAGTATCTATTGAAGGTATATAAAAATTAGGACTCGTGAAAGACAAAACAACAAACAAAATTATTAAAATAAAATTGAGTTAATAATATTTAAAATGAAATGGTTTATAATAATTCCATATATCATGAATATATTAAATTACTAAATAATTTTTTTTATTAATTGATAAACTAAAGTTTTTAAGACAAGATTTTTGTGCATAGCGCAAAGGGTAACAATTATTTATCGGCAATCAGAAGGGTGCAGGTTCGAGTCCTGTCGGCGACATTTATCTTTTCTCGGAAGGTTTTTTCAATTTGGATGAGTGTTTCAGGCTAATAATTATTGTTTAAATAAATAATTGTTACTAAATACATTATTACAATTTTTTTATTTTTTTTTACTGCCACTAACTATTACACAAGTATACCCACGCATTGGCCTTGCCTATGTGGAATTTTTTGCTATATTTACATTATGCATGAATTTATGTACACATATTCAAATATATATATATATATATATATATATATATAATTGAATATAAAAAAATATGTAAATTTATGTAACAAAAAAATTATTAATAAATAAAAAAAAATAGTAGTAAGTAGTAAATTTACTGAAGAACATCAACATCAAAAGTAGTTGATGTGACTATTTCCTATTTGTTTTTCTAGATGGATTTGTCAAAGGAAGAACTTTCTTGGATGAAAGAGCATGGAGCACTTCCTTGCTATCAGCAGTCCACAACCATAGATACAGATTCCGATAAAACCTCTTCTAAGAAATTTTTGTCTCCATTCAATGAAACAGCAAATGATTTTCAAAGCTTGAGGTAGGTACTTTTACTTTCTGTCCATACTTTTGAATTTCTCATATGGATATTTTCTCCCTTGCATTTACAAAAGCATTATTTTCATTGAATTTTTTTTTAGGTCGGATGTAACTACTATTGCCAATGCAAGTAAAGTTTCGGTGGGTAATTATTTTAAGAGAAGGAGCGAGAATATTAACCAAATGCTACCAGCACTTAGCCCGGAGAAAACACATCCCCACTCACCCTTATTTGTCCCAGGTTTGTTATACATAATTGCCTTTGGAATCATTTAACCTCGTATCAAAATATTTTAAATTTGATATTAACTTTATTTAATACTACTAAAGATTCTATTTCCATAACACATTGTCACAGGAAAGCAATACTGCTTGAACCACCATTACCCACAAAAATGCTCTGTATACACCATTCCACAGGTTTTTTTTTGTTCTACGTTGATCTATCTGGGTCCCGTGGCTCTACAATAAAAAATAAGACCTTTATGATGTTGGAAAAACTCCTCGTTTTATCAATATTACGTTTTTTAATTGATATATAAGCCTCAAAATCACGCGTTTTTTTTACATGACCTATATTGCTTTCCTGCCATGTTATATGTATTTGACTTCAAAATGGCTGCTGTTTGATTGTTCAATTTATTTTTTCTGTTAAGATTAAATGAAACGTGATACGCAGTCACAGATGTACCCTAATTTAAAAAAAAAACTTTTACCATTTAATGCTTTTAAATATTGAGATGAATTGTTTGTTGGTGGGTATACACACGAATGTGAAATGGAATAAATTATTACTGTAGATTTAAAGCTCAAGGCTTTCAATAAACTTATAAATATATTATTATAAAACTAACATATAAATATATTATTATAAAACTAACATATACATTATATTATTATAAAACTAACATGTACAGTATTTTTATAAGTTTCTTGAAGGACTTGAGCTTTAAATCTACAATAACAAATTATTCCATTACATATTCCATGTGTATACCTGCTAACAAACAATTTATTTCAATATTTAAAAGCCTTGCATTCTAATAGTGGTTTTTTCTAAAATATTTAAGTTAGCGCCATCTGTGAGCATGTAACTTTTTGTTTAGCCTTAAATCAAAATCTGGAAATTAATTTTGAATGGATGACCATTCGATTTTGAACAGAATGAATATAATATATAAATTGATTAGGCAGTTTCATTTTTATAGATTATTTTTAGAATCGGAATATGTACATATCTGATTAGTGAACTAATCGATCATTTCAAAATTGATGTCATGATTTTCGTAACATATTTAAATTCTCAGTGAAAATGTCCCAAGCTGGAAATAACACAAATCTATTTAACACCGCTTATAGGAGATGAGATCAGACCTCCTCCATCCCGAGCCCAAGCCCAAGCCCAAGCGCAACCAAAGGCCCCCGCCAAAACTGGTGAAACATTCAGGAAGTCTCACGCTGCTACCAAAGAGCTGCCATTCCTGACACTCAGCGATGACTCGGAGCTGTCAGACTACAGGCTGAACGAGCAAGAGTCGCACATGGACTTGGCGGTGTTGTCCCACGTCAATAATATGTATACCCTGCCAGCTAAAGAGTCCAACGTGTGCAGGGACCTCACTAATACTATAACCGTCGATGATTCTCTAAACAGTACACCATTTAGTCTTACACAGATCAGGAAATTTATGGGTAAGTTCATAAGATTCTAGAAATCTTCTGTCTCTTAAAATATATGCGCTAACACCATAAACGCAAATACAAATAATTTTCATCAAATATCCCCAGGCTTGTATGGTCATCACGTAGATAAAAAACGTATTTTAATGGGACAATACTGAAAGTATCTTCCATCCAAAAATGTTTATATAAAATTGTTGATTGCTGAGATCACCCACAGTCTGACATTTTATAGTAGACATGAAATGAGGCCGCTCTGATCGTTTAAAAGGTTTTAAATGTCAACACCAAGATAACTCATAGGAAGATGAATGCATGTTTAAAAAAGCACAATGATCCAAGTGCATATTTTTTACTTTAGCTAAATAAACTGGGAGCTGGGAAATTAGTGGTACTTTCCGAAAGGAGGTTTTAAAACAATTTTATGTTTAAACTTTTTTTTGTCAATTATCGCTTTGCAAAAAAGATAATTACACGGAAAGGCAATTTTTTTGTATTTATGAAATTTATGTATCAAAATTACAACGTATGTTTTAGATAAATAAAAAACAAAATCAAAATTACAACGTATGTTTTAGATAAATAAAAAACAAAATCAAAATTAAAATTTTAAAAAAATTATGTTTCGCCTTGTTTCTTTAAAACGAAGTGTCAAACTCTAATGTGAAAAAATTTCAATGTGAGGAATACATTTCAAAGATAAAGTGAATATCTTGGTGTTGCCATAGTAAGGAAAAGTTTAGTTCCACTTTATAAAATGTCTACATTTTATTACCAAGCTATATTATCTAGGCTTGGATTTACGTAAATGTTCCTTAATCTTAGCGGTTGTTTGGCAGTGTTGTTGCAGAATCGCCATGGTCTCTTTTGCTAAATTATTATTTTGTAAAAATTGCCATACTGCATATTTATTTCCTCTCCAGCCACCCATAGACTAATCAGTAATTTACAATAAATACCTTAAATTGATAATTATATGATATTGATATTGATAATCTATATTACGGTACATATTCTCGGTTACAAGAAACACAATCTGTTTTCAAATTCTATTATCTGAAATTCCTTCTCTATTCTTTCAGGTAAACTTGATACAGAGAGACCTTCAATACTCTTGGACAATATGCTCGCTATGAACAAGAAAAATAATGCCAAGTCCGATTATCACAAATCCATGTTTGGCAAGACTAAAATTTCTGCCCAAAGTACTATTGACATCCCTCCTTATAGGCCTAGAAAAATCACCAGTCCAACTCTGCGTGATAATGGTTCTTTTGGCCGTGCGTCGAACATATTTCACAGCACAAGACACGGAGAAGAAAATGATCTTCAAACTCCTGTGAATAAAAATGGAAGAGCTCCTTCAAACATATCACCTGTTAGCACTATTAAACGTTCTCCTAGAACCAGCAAGGTTCCACAATCGTATGTAAATACCAAGTCTCCAACTTCAAAGAAGTCTTCAAATGCCGGTTCATCGGGAACGCTTTCATCGTTTACCGCATCGAATAACACCGATGATAATAATTCAGGTTCTGTCTCCACATTGAAGAACCACGGCAAATCAAATTCTGGCAGTAGTGGTATAACAGAAAGCTCGATCAAAAGTATGAATACGGTTGTGAATGTCAAACTGCATAGCAATTTGGTTCCTATCAATGAAAACCGATCAGAAAAAAAGAACAGATCTGAAAATCATTCAAAGAGTAAAGATAACAGTCTTCAAGAGATTAATCCTAGAGATAACCGATCTCCGTCAATTGGAAGATATTCCGTAAATGCTTTAACTCCCTCAGATTCCAGCAAAGAGATATTCAACTGTATGTCTCCCGCCTCTAATAATGAGGTGTCGAATAATTCGATTACTCCGAAGAGCAGCGGTCACCCCAAAAGATTATTTGATCAGTATAAGTATTTGAATTCAAAGGATGATGGGCACGGCTGGATTTCCCCAGCCCAAACCACTAGGGGCAATGATATTAGTAAGTCGTATAATTTAAAAAATATATATATGTATATATAAACAGTGGCAGCTCATGAATTTTGAGTGAGCTAGAGTGCTAAGATTGAAAAATACGACGTTATTGATGTTGTTGAATCCGAAAATTGTTTTTTTTTTTCAATATTTCAATTTTTTGTATGAAGATTTAGATGGTAAGTTAAATTTATAACAACATCAATAACGTCGTATTTTTCAATCTTAGCACTCTAGCTCACTCAAAAGTCACGAGCCACCACTGTATATAAAGGTCCTTTGAATAAATTTAATTATTGTTGCAATTCAGAAATATGTACATTTATAAATACAAGTAATTTTCATAAATTTACTTGAATTATTTTTCCAAGGTAAGTTATGAGAGAGAGCGTAAATCAAATTTGAGTTGTGATATTGAGTTGATAGTATGACAAAATTGGGGTAGGTACTTTCTAGTGGGCAATATTTTCCTTTATGTTAAATTGTGTTCTATTTTTAAATTGTTTTATGAAAACAAAGAATTTTGTTTGATAGTTAGCAAATACTGTAAAAATACGACAAAACGTGCAGCTCCTGACATTTACCATTCATTGCGATGGCAACAAGCTACGTCAGTATCCCTAGCAGCACGAGTTGGTGGATTTGGGTTTTTCTGTATATTTTAATAAGTTTTCTATGAAATATATTCCTAATAAATTATAGGAATCGAAAATTCAAAAAATAAATATTAGGTAACCTGCATATGATATTACTCCTTTTTTGCTCATTCATATGTATATATATTTTAAAAGAGGCTATTAGGATTGTATTAACATTTAAAGCCTCACTCAATTTTCGATTTCTGTAGTTTATTAAGAATATATATTTATTTTTAATTTTATCATAATATCCTGTGATTTTTCACAGTCCTGAGCTAGTTACTAAATAAAAATATGTAGTAGATTATTAACGGGAACATACTCAACATGATAATTATAATAATAATTCAATTTATAGGAATAACTTATTGCAGGTTATAAACCTCATTGTAATATCTAATCGTTCAAGACGATAATATTAACAAATTTTAATGAAACATGAAACAGAAATAGACACAGAAATTAAAAAAGCAACTGTCGCAACTGGGACTCTAACCCAGATCCTCTTGTCTTACCGGGACTAGTGTCTCTACCAATTGAGCTATTGAGACCTAATTATTTTCTAATATAAACATAAATTTGTTTTAAACCACTTTAATTTAATATAATAATCTAGACTTAATTACATATGTTGTCATTTTTATTGATCTCATAACTCAATTTGAGAATTATTAATATTATCCTCAATAATAATTCTTTATTCAGGGATGTAGGGAGGTTGATGCTATTACTGCAATCCCACACACAATATAAGCTTCTGTTATGTCAATCACATTTTTTATTTCAATTCAGGTAAAGAGTGTATTGCTGGACAAACACCATCGAAAGCCAATCAGAGCAATATCTCTCATGGCTTTAGCTCCTCAGCAAATGTAGAATATGGACAAGCTAATCAGTCAGGAGCTGCGGATCATACTCTCAATGTGCCTTCTCTGGGTTAGTTTCATTACTTTTGCCATCTTATACATAATTAACAGATCTCTACCGTGTTGATGTACTCGTGCATAGAGGTCTAAAGGGATCGTCAAGATATATTTAGTATTCTTATTACATTATTACGTTTCAGGTGATTGGATTGTTGCAGAGTCTAAAGAAGAAGATGTTTATGTTGGTGAGTAGATATTTACATGCATAACTTATTTTTATATTATTAAACAAGATAATTTAGCTTGTAATGTGAGTACGGAGTACGTAATTGTATTTAACAATTCTTATTTTCAGTATACATACAATGAATTTATGTCAGTTCTTAAAATAGTTGGTACTATAATGGTCAGCATAGTTGCCTTCCATACAGTTGATCTGTGTTAGATTCTCGACTGTGGAAATATTAAAAATTTTATTTAAAAAAATACATTAACTTTTTTAATAATATCCCATGATTTTTCACAGGTCTCCGCTAGTATAAATATACATATATTCTAATTGTTTTCTCTTTTAGGTGTATCACATGACTTAAATATAAAACTCTCCTCCATCAGTTCGCGTTGGATATCTGTGGAATTTGGAGTCAATTCTGTGTACGTGGATGGTCAATTTTACAAGGGAGACATATCTGATGTCATAATACTACAAGCTCCTGTCGCTAAGATATTACTCAAAGCCGACTCTCAAAATATTTGCACGCTAAAAGCCACAGCGCTGATTCCAAACAAGGATTTCAACATCAATCTCGACATCAATTTAGTTGACGTCGTAACTAAATCGGAATCTAGTGTCGATCATGATATTAAAATACATTCAAAACTACCGCAGTTAATTGTGAAACTAGCAAATGCAAAAGATGACTTCTCTCCGGGAAAAGGAAATAACTTAGGTTTAGAATTCCCGGCAGTTCCCGAGGAATGTGACATGTGCCTGCCTATGATATTCTGCAATGATTCACCGATGGATTTGTCCATATCTCTCGACATCAGGTGCGAGTGTAAAAACATGTTCTCAATTGGAAGCATTACGATTATTTCCAGAAGTGATATAAATCTAGTTCTATCTTCTCCTGTTCAACTGATGCATCTAAAGAATTATGGCGAGAAGCAGATTGAAGAGAAAACGCTGAAGAATTTCACCATCTCCAGTAAAGAGCTGTTTACGATTCCCAGCGATAGGTCAACATGCTTCAAGGTATTGATTTACTTTAGAGCACCTCATCTGGAAGATGAAAACCGTGAGTAAATTTTGTTATTTCTGTCTTGTACTTCCAACAAACTATTTTTTTTTTTTTTAAATAAAACAATATCTTTGTTTACATCACTTTTATTTTATACTTTTGCCGACCGGGTTTCGCTACTACTGTAGCTTCTTCAGGGCAGTATACAACTAAACTATGAACTAAGATACACATGAGTTATAGATTGATAAAAACAGGCGAGTGGAGGGCCAAGGGTGGGAGATCAGCAGGTACCTGCTGACCGGGAAGTGTGTGTACTTTGTTTATTGGGAATAATTTAAGAATTGGACTTTTATTTAAATTTATTTGATTATTTATGAGTCTACTATTAGTGTTTTTGGCTTTTCTTATTTCTAACGCTTCCAAGTTATCTAGAATGCCTGTTCCATTTTTTTGCAGTAAACTAGTGCCTGTATTTTTATTGAATGTGTGTGTGGTCTGTTTCTAAGAGATGGTTGGCAAATTCGGACAAATCATTATTATTTAGACATCTTATGTTTTTATCAATCTATAATACATGTGTATCTTAGTTCATAGTTTAGTTGTATACCGCCCTGAAGAAGCTACGGTAGTAACGAAACCCGGTCGGCAAAAGTATAAATAAAAGTGATGTAAACAAAGTTATTGTTTTGTTTTTTAAATTATAATGTCACATCACCAAGTTACCGCTTCATATGAAAATATATTAATTTTTATTACTTAATACCCCAGTTTATTGTATTTTAGAAATCAATGATCATTTTAAGGATTAATGTATTTGTGAATTATGTGTTGATTGATTTCTATGAGTTGACTGCATTCGTATTTAATATAATAGAAATCAAAGGACAGTGTGTTAGGATCTGCGATTAATGGAGCGATTCACTAAAGTTTAACAGTAGTTGATATATTTATATAAAACTGTTATGAAAGCTTATGATTTACATCATTTTAATTATAAAAACAGTGTTATTATATTTTGTAATGATACTGTATAATGTATAGATATAAATAAATAAATCTTCACAATATAAATTAGAACACGAGAAAACAAATAATATGAATTGAATACGTAACAAAGAGAGACAATCTAATCTAGCCGAACAACAGGAAAAGATTGATTCTATTAAGGAAAACCGGTGACTATATAGGATAAGTAGATGTCGCCGTGCTTCAGGTATTTGACGGCTGTTGAAATAGTATTTCTTAGTGGACTGCAATTTAATATTTCATCTTATTGTACCATCTTTCTTTCTTTGACGGCCTCCATGGTCGAGGGGTAAGGCTCTCGACTACGAATCCGAAGGTCGCAGGTTCAAATCACGGCGTGCGCAAATAAATTTTATTTAATTAATTTGTGTTGTTTCACAATTAATTCATTTAAAAATAATATATAGTATATTTGCGCACGCTCCAGAGTGGAAGATACTCTCAGTATCGCCCTGGTGAAAGACCACCATTCAGAATTGAAACGTTGCTTGAAATGGCTTTTAGCCGTGTTTGGTGACCAGATCTGAATAGCCAGGTATTTCCCCTCCTTCCCCTCCCCAATACCTTCAGCCTCACAACATTCCCCAATTGGGGATGCCATAGTCTCACTGTCTTCAGACGGTTGGGAGCAGTTGGGACTCTTGTGCGGTATTCATATAAAAATAAAAAAAATGCCTTGAACATTGATATATCGAGGGTTAAGAAACGATACCTAGTAAATGACATTTTTGTCAAATTACGTTTTTTTAGCATTTTTTATTACAACTCCCGACCTCATTCCCCTTCCCACTCCCTTCGGCCTCACAACATACCCCAATTGGGGATGTCATAGTCCCACTCACAGTCCAATATGCCAATGAATGCACACAAATATTACTCTTGTATGTAAGAGTTATATGAATCTTCACAAACAAAATATCATAAGAAATTAATTATTATTATAGGTGACAATATTATTATGTATTGGTTTTTATGTAACATTCTAGGTGAAAGCCTCCAGATTGAACAGTTTGAGGCTGCCCTGGACATATCGCTGGTTTCCAACTCTCAGAGCAATCTAGGTGAAAGCCTCCAGATTGAACAGTTTGAGGCTGCCCTGGACATATCGCTGGTTTCCAACTCTCAGAGCAATCCCTTCATTCACATTGACACCTATCCGCTGCTGGCCAGTGTGGGCGTTTGGAACCTTCTGCTGCGGAACAAGGACAAATCCTCCATTTTAATGGTCAAACAGGGTAAACATTTCTTCAATTATTATATGGCATAGTCATTATGTAAGTTTATATGTTCACTCATTCATTCATGTCTAAATTATTTCAAAGTATTTTTTAAAAATCTTTGTTTTCTATTATTTATTTTTATATTATCTGACGATTATCCAATTATATAAAATACACAACACAAAATGAGATAAACAAGAACAGCACATACTTACATAATACATGAATGAAGCAACATTTGAGAGAACATTCAAGTCAAATTCTGAACAAGGTTTTGGTAGAGTCCACGATGTTAGACATATTCTTCGAAGTTTATTTTTGTAAAGGCCGACAAAAATCATTTAGACTGGTACTAAAAATTTCAAGGCAAACATTTTCAGGAATTCTTAACTCTAAACTTACATAAACATAAACGAACATACGATCATAATATTATTCTCGAGTTTGTGGAGCGGGGTGGAGGATTGTTGGGGTAATGAGGCTCGGTATTAGAGCCGAACGTTAATATGAAAGCCCCCTTACTTCCCCTCTCGCCCCCATTGTATAATCTCCTCGTAGGAGAAACAGTGCGCGCTGGTGCAAGTGCACTTACGAGTGTGGGCAAAATAGAAGACAATAACTATCATTGATAAAACATCGTCTTCGATTTCCCTCACGACCACGTCCGATACAGTATGTATTTATTATGTACATATGTATCATATTAATCATAAAGCAAACATTGTTTTCTAAAGCAATAAAATTTCTTGAACCACCGTTCCTCTAGCATCATGAAATTTAATTCCTGTAAGGAGATGATTCTACATCATATTCTAAGGAAATTTAGTATTCTAACTTATTATTTTTTAATCATTGAAAAAGATAATATTAACAATTCTCAAATGAAACATAAAATAGAAAAAGATACAGAAAACAAATATATCAGACGCATCTGGGAATTGAACCCAGAACCTCTGTCTAACCGGGACGACCGCTCTAACCACTGAGCTAATTTTGAGCAACCTGTTTATTTTACGTCAATTTTATCAATATCATACTTAAAATTTTAAAAACACTTTTTTTGTCTTTTTTAAATGTACTAAATGTTCAAAGAAGCCATTTATTAGATGTTAAAGAAAAATAATAACTTTTAGCATTAAAAAATATATTTGTAAAATACTGTTCCCCCTTTTTTTTTTAATCCGTCAGTTGTAAGTTCCGGAAATCAAACATAACTTCACATTTGAATCTACTATATATAATCTGTTCTAAAATCGGTGTTAAACGGTGTTGCTATAGTAATGAAAAAAAAATTGTTCGGTTATGTAAATTTCTAAACGTTATTGATAATTGTTTTTCTTGTGTTTCCAGGTTGTTCCGAAGATTTTGAAATGTTCAACGCCGGCAACATCCCCATGCAACTGAAGCTGTTCATGTCCGAGTACTACGACGGGGACGAGTCGCCCTGCAACATGGTGCCATGCGACAATCCCATGTTCACCATAGACAAGCCCACCCTCACCATAGAGCCGGGCGGCAACACCAAAGTGAGAATCGGATACCCGGCCGGGGATTTGGCCAATTTGAGCCTGCGGAGGTTGGTGATCTCAACTATGCTTGCTTACATAGCGGAAAATCTGTAAAATCTTTCAAACTGTGAGCTCTGGCGTCATGAAATTTGCACAACTTTCAGTTTGCAACTCATTTCCATTAGTTTGGTGATCTTAGCTATGTAGTGGAAAATCTGTTTGTATGATAACTGAACAGCGAAATCTCTCAAACGGCGAGCTCTGGCATCGTGAAATTTACACTACTTTACCCAACTCATTTCCATCATGAGAATTTGCCTCTCAAAAAGTAATATAACGCCATGTTAGTACAATGTAGATGGGGAGGAGGAAGATTGGGAAATTCCTGGCAATTCAGATCTTGTCACTAAACACAAATAAAACCATTTCAAGCATTGTTTCTATACCTAGTGGTGATTTTTCATCAGGGTAATATTGAAAGTATGTTGCACAAATGTATTATGTAATCGTTTTTGTAGAAATTTAATATGTACGAGTATAACCATTTATTATACCAGAAAATGACAAAACAGAAAAATATTATATCATTTAAGATAAAATTAACAAAGAATTACTTATTTCAATTAATTCCCAAATTTTGGCGGCTATCTTTTTGGATGATTGCAAGGTTCTATACGAATTTATTTCCAATCTAGATTAGGGAATTAATTCTTCTTTGTACGGTGGAGGAGAGTTGGTGGAGGTCATAGTGGGATGCTGAGATTATTCAGCCAGTCGACGGTATTGGGAGTCACTTGGTTCAGTACAGATGTGCCATAGGAATACTGATGAAGGGGACATTCTTCTACGATGTGTTCTGTTGTTTGAATATGTCCACATTCATAAAGTTCGGAATCCTATAGGTCCAATTGATGCATAGAAGGGATTTAATTGAAGATGATATTAGTAATTCTTAAATTGTCTTTTCTTAAATCTTGATATCGATAAAAATGACGGAAAGTAATAAGGTCTCATAAACTCAGTGGATAGAGTGCTAGTAAGAGAGAGGTCCCGGGTTCGATTCCCCAGATGGGACCGTTATCTTTTTATTTTCTATGTCGTTTTCTGTTTCGTATTTCATTTTGAGATTTGTTAATTTGTACTATCCTCAATGATTAAATATTACAATGAGGTTGATAAGCTTCAATAAGTTACTTCAATAAATTGAACAATATTATAATGCAACATTGTATTTTGCAGGTCGCTGGTTTTTGACAATCCGTTCTCCACTGAAGTGATGCACGTGGTTGGAGTTCCTGGTTCCAGGAGTGGTTCTCAGCAGTCCGTCTATAGCATGGACAGTGCCGTGTCCCATTCGCAGGTATGCCAACCTCCTCTTTCTTCTCCTCTTTTCCCTTCTGCCGTCATTTCTTCTGACAATATTATTGATCATGTGCAACATAAACAATGTGTATTTTTCCATTTCAACTTTTTCACATCTTCAAATGTTATCAAACACATACAACAATATCTTTTGAAACTTTATAGATGTAACAGAATAATAGATACTCTCAATATCACCATCACCCTGGGGAAAAATCGGCATTCGGGATCGACACGTTATTTGAAATGACAATAGCCATGTTTAGTGATCAGATCTGAATAGCCAGGTACTTCTCAACCTTCATCTACCCCCTCTTCTTCCCCTCCCCGCTCCCTTCAACCTCACAACATTCCCCAATTGGGGATACCGTAGTCCCATTGGCTCCAGATAGTTGAGAGTAGTTAGGACTCTTGTGCGGTATTTACATAAAAAAAGTTTTGGTTGCATAAGTACGGTGACAGATATGCCGGTTTTCTTTGGCCGTTGCAAATTTATTTGCTGGCGGCGGGAAGACGTGTCGCGGTGACGAAATGGCAATTGATTCGAAAACACATAATTGCTTAAAAACGATAAAGTGGCATTAATTTTATCAACAAGATTGTTAAAAAATATTTTATTATAACAATCTGATCTGAGTAACAAAATAATTAATGCTTGTTACACACAGTTAATATAACATGTGGGCGTGGCATATCTCATATCACTCGCCATACAATCCCATATAGAAGTCACACACGGGTACTATAATATATCTGTGACAACAAAACCCATATATTACGATATTATATTAACTGTGTGTACCACTTAATATTCCGTTCGAAGATGAATGAATTTTATTAATGCGGATACAATTTAATATGATCTCTTCCTTTGAAGCTTACATTGATTTATTTGTAGCTAGTTTCTCATCTGGAGGGATCAATATTCTCATGCGCATAGTCTTTTTTCGTCTTTAATCTATCAGACATAACGTTCAATATTCCATGGTATGTGTTCCTATTTGGGCGCGAATGCACAACCAACTTGTACAGTAGCCAGACAATACTGCGAAAACCGGCCGGCAGCCGGAGCATGTGTCTCGTTGAAATTAAAAGATACTTTTGCCATATCATTTGGGATATTTTTTTGCAAGAAATTAAAATGGCAAAAACTGCATCATCTGATGGACACAATTTGTATGCGTATGTTTTAATTAAACCTTTATCTCTTTCAGGAATTTTCCGTGAAATCCTCAAAGAAAGAATTATCATGGGGATCTTTGAAAGCAGGTGACGCCAATGTTCAAGATGTGACATTTAAGAATCAATCTGTCAATCGGAAATTGAGAGTCATAGCTACCATCACTGGAGAGGGATTCAAGGTTTGTAAAAAAAACTTTATGTACATATTTTTTGCTAATCTTCTTTGAATGTTAAATATCATCGTCAACGGGAAAATCTGTACAGTAATACTCTCTCTACATACTTAGTTATAGTTCACAAATAAAAACCTTAAAACTTGAAGAACAAATAACATTTTTTGTGATTTAAAAAATATTAAACTAATTTTTGAGTCAACCACATGAGAGATATACTGCTGTGGTAAGTAAAAACACAGTAATTACCAAAATTAGCAAAAATGAGTTGGATATGGGAAGTTATTAAGTATCGAATTTATTATGTTTTACATAAGACATAATTTAGTATTACTTATTTTCATATTAAAAAAAAAATGGTATTGTTTTTGTTATTATCGCAATTTCATCGCTGTTGGTATGTAAAAATACAGTATTTCTTTTTCTGTAAGTAAAAACACAGTTCCTATGTTGAAATTAATGCGTTTATACTTTAATTTACAAATATGCTGTGTTTTTATCTATCATCTTGAAATACATTCTTTCGCCGCACTGTCTTTCACTCTATGACTTTATTATAACCTAGATTTTTGATGTTTGAGTGGAGTTTTTTCGTTGAATTTTTCGTGTTTCTATTATTCTATATCCTGTTTTATACATAAAATAAAGATGCAAAGAGGTAAATAAATATCTTGTTAAACTTATAAACACAGTAAAATATTATACTGCTTTTTTACTTATTACAGTTTCGTAATAAACATTCACCATGGGTAAGTAAAAACAGAAAACTGCACAGATATTATTATTTTTTTTTACAAACTTAATAATATAGAATAAGTGTCTACAAATGTTTTGGCAAAAAATCAGTACAATAGGCCAATTGTAGATGTGTTAAAAGGTTAAATAAAGCTCAACGAGTTCCAAACTATGTTGAACCTTTCGTTCTTTAAAATGATTTGCCTGTTTGTATAATAATCATATGTATTTGATGTGCAGTTCGCCGGAGAGAACGGTGTGGAGTCATCGTTCATGTTCTCGCTGCAGCCCCAGGAATGCCGGAGTGTCCGCGTGCAGTTCCGCCCCATCCGGGCCGGGGGGCACGTGGGGGCTCTGAGAATTACACACCGGACCAAGGAGAGGGAGGGGGCCAGACTACTGCACAAGGTATACCATTTTATGTCCACTCTTACGATAGATGGATTGTTTGATTTTGCATGACCTTGCTCTGATACTTATTTCAATTTTACGAGTCAAAATTTGTGTGTTTGTTCTACCGGTATTCTAATGTAAAGTATTCCGTGGAACTATTATTTACGGTTGATATTTTCCTCATTAGGGCAATTCGTTATTATGACACATTCTTGTACTCTACAGCTCGGATGTGGAATAACTTGCCAACTTTTGTGTTTCCTTTGTCCTACACTTTTATCAAATTATTTTGTGTTATTTCTCAATTATTAATTTAAGCGCACTTGACGTGAACCTCCACAAAACTGTATTATACAAATTAACCACATATTATTATTAAAAATAATATACAGTATGCATATATATGCAGAGTATATTACTCCCAGTATCACCCTGATGAAAGACGAAAACAGAATTGAAACGTCGCTTGAAATGACTGATCAGATTTGAATATCCAAGTACTTCTCCACCTTCCTCTTCTTTATCTCCTTCCCCTCCCCACTACCCTCAGCCTCACAACATACCCCAATTAGGGATTCCATAGTTCCACCGACTCGACGGTTGGGAGCAATTGGGACTCTTGTGCAATATTCACAACAACATTCTATCTTTTCTGCAGGTGTTGCTTCATGGTATGGGCGGGTGCTCTGCCCTAGTTTTCCGTGATGGGGTGTTCAAGCACGGGGGCACGCAGGGGCTCCCTCTGGGCTCCCTCAACGAGCCGGGGGAATTCAAAGATATCCACTTCAGTATCTGGAACAAGGGGGCTGCTCCAGCTTTTGTGCTCATCAATTTGGACCTAAAGTGTAAGCATTATAATATATTACATACAGTGATACTTGTGTTTTCCTGCTTAACCTCTATCGGGTACTCAAGATTTATACCCTTTGTGTGCCGGCATTGCCTATCGGGTACGCAAGATTTGTACCCATTGAGTGCCGATGTTGCCAAATGACTACAGTATCTAGCATTATCTTTTAGGTCACTCTCTGACGGTCCGGTAGGGAATCGACATAAACCTCATGCGTGATACCGACAGGGCACTGCGCCATACATTTCAATGGGCACTAGCTCACGACTCGGGGGGGAAGCGGGAGGGGTGCGACGTACTTCTGTTATTCGACAAGCGGGATGACAATTCAGTAGCTTCTCGGTAAACACGCATCCAGTATATCTATGCACTGCGTTTCGATCGTTTACTCGCCATTTATCCTTTGAGTTCAAACATGGAGAGGGATATGAATTGTCGGCTAATAATGGAGGTACAGAAATATGCATGTCTTTATAACTATAAATTACCGGCATATGCATTAAAGGGTTATTAAAACTCTTTCCTCAGCACTAACGCACTCCCTCATATTGGTATTCATTTTTGTAATATATGGAGCAACGCGCTGGACCAGTTTTTGGAATGTTTTTTTTGACATTCGGTACATTTGTCGGAATTTTACACCGTCTTCGGACAGTTCCCTGGCAGTAACAAATAACCTACAATGAATATTACGTTCAATGTAGGGGTGGACCCAAAACCTCCTCCTTTTTTGTCTCATTCAAAGGAATAAATAGGATACCAGAGCCTCGTCTTCACTTGATTCCCCTGACATTTTTATATCTTGAGTTTGACAGATCCGATTACATTCGGCGGTAAACATAACAGAAATCTGCAATACTGACAATTTACTGGCGGCTACAAATCACTGCAGACCCGTCAGATTGGATGGAGGAAATATCGGGAAATATTTCCTGCATTTTTGCAGCACCCGGTTTATGTCGACTCCCTACCGGACCGTCAGAGAGTGGCCTTAATGTGGTTTTATATTTTAAAACCCGTAACATATTTAAATAACTATAATCGCTTGTCAACAACATAACCAATCAGAAGAGAAGTTCAGTACAAGTCATTTGAAATTGGCGTGTACCGTAGGAAATCTTTTTTCCGATATTCAAAGTTATATTACTGTATTTACTGGAAAACCTCATACGATTTTATTTTTATTTGGAAAGACATTCAGCTTTATGAATATACCTCAATCTAGATCTCTGTCTACCCCTGTAGGGAAATGAGAAATAGTCAATGAAGTTGTGTATTCTTTATTAATATATGACTGGTCAGTGGCTGAGTTGGCATCGCGTTTGGGTCCCACCCACCATCGTGACTTCAAAGCTGGCTAAGTCCTCCATCATGACATAAGCAACACTTTCCACTTAGTGTGATGGTAGTAGGAGATTTTCAAATATTGTCAGGTTATTTGTAACCCGGGAATTTTCGTCTATCTTTAAAAAAAAAATACACCCTAATAGGAGTTTAAATATTATATATTGAAGAGATATGATATTATAATCTTCTTGTATCTACTCCGTGGTTACGATTCTTTGCTATGAATCTGGTGGTCTCGGGTTCAAATCCCGGCTTGCGCAAGCAAACTTTATTTGATTAAATTGTATTATTTCACAATTTATTAATTTAATTTATTTAACAAAATAATATGTAGTATATTTGCGGCACGCTCCAGAGTGGTAGATACTGTCAGTATCGCCCTGGTGAAGGACCACCATTCAGAATCGAAACGTTGCTTGAAATGGCCTTAGCTGTGTTTGGTGACCAGATATAGATAGTCAGGTACTTCCCCACTTTCCTCTTCCTCATCTCCTCCTCCTCAATACCTTCAGCCTCACAACATACATCAACCACCTCTGTGAATGTATTACCCATTTCATGTAATGTACCCACAACTGGGTATTTAAAAGATTCAGTCCTGATATTGTTGTTACATTTAAAATTTTGGGTTGATCAGTTCTTGTTGATGAAAGGCAATAAAGATTAGGTAAATCAGGCCTGTCTATAATACCATTAACAATTTTTAAATTAAAATCAAGTCGGAAATAAGTCTTCTATCTGAGAGTTTTAATAAATCTAATTATATCATTATCTGTCCAATCAGGGAAGTACAGGAACCTGGCGGGTGAGGCGGAGGTGATACCGCGACGCGGAATTGTAGGTGCGGGAGCGCTGCAGAGCTGCGTGGTTCGCGTGCCCCGCCGGGCCCTGTTGCTGGCACGGGGCCGCCCCGGGGACACGGAGACGCTTGCCGGGCTCACCTTCCTGCACGGGGACGAGTCGACGAGGCTCAGGATTAAGAGGTATGCATAATATACGCGGAGTGAATCTGAAATGTGACCCCATTACCAATAAATTTTTGGCTTCCTATCGGTGAACTAAATGAACAATAATTATTAATAATGAAATATGAAAACGGAAAAAAAATGACAGAAAATAATCGCATCTGGGACTCGAACTCAGGTCCTCTGCCTATCTGGGGCAACCGCTTAACCAACTTACAAGGTTTGTTCAAAAGAAAAGGTGAATTTTGAATTTTCGCGGGCTGTGTATGTTCGATTATCGATTTTTTTTTTTGTTATGTTGGTACACATATATTTATCATATGCTAGCATTATCAGCCATTTTGGATCAGTGGTTTGTTTTTGACAACTGGAAAGGTTAGTCACGTTTTTGTGTGTTCTTCGATTTTTTGCTTTTGAAAAAAATGGATCAAAGAATATGTATTAAATTTTGCATTAAAAATGGAATAAAGTACTCCAACGCACTTAAAATGTTGACTGTGGCATTCGGCGAGTCTACTTTGTCTCAAAAAGTGTTTATAAGTGGTACAAGCGCTTTACAGAAGGCCGAGAAGATGTTAATGACAATGAGCGTCCTGGAGTTGCAACCACGTCAACAAACGAAGAAAACATCGAAACAGTGAAGAAAATGGTTTTGGAAAATCGTTGAATCACTATTAGGGAAGTTGCAGAGGATGTTGGCATATCAATCGGTTCATACCATGCAATTTTCTCAGATGTTTTGGGCATGAAACGTGTGGCAGCGAAGTTTGTTCCGAAATTGCTAAATTTTGAGCAAAAGCAACGTCACATTAGTATCGCTCAGGAGTTGTTGACTGACGTCAACGGCGATCCAGATTTGCTCAAAAGGGTCATAACGTAAGGGTGATGAAACGTGGGTATATGGTGATGACATCGAAACCAAGGCACAATCATCCCAATGGAAGCGGCCAGAAGAGCCAAGACCGAAAAAAGCACGCCAAGTTCGATCAAATGTGAAGGTTTTGCTCACTGTTTTCTTCAATTACAATGGCGTGGTGAGTGGCATCATGAGTTCTTGCCAACAGGTCGTACGGTTAATAAGGAATACTACAAGGAAGTTATGCAACGTTTGCGTGAAGCAATACGGCTCAAACGATCAGAATTGTGGAAAAACAAATCATGGATTTTGCATCACGATAATGCACCAGCTCACACATCAATGCTTGTTCGTGATTATTTGGCCAAAAACAAGACCGTAATCATGCCTCAACCACCGTATTCACCAGATTTGGCTCCCTGCGACTTTTTTCTATTCCCGAAACTGAAGAGACCAATGAAAGGAAAGTGTTTTGCCACAATTGATGAGATAAAGTCAGAATCGAAGAACGAGCTGATGGCCATACCGAAAAGCGCATCGAAGTGCTTCCCGGATTGGAAGAAGAGCTGGCATAAGTGCATTATATCTGAGGGGGATTACTTTGAAGGGGAGAAAATGGATATTGATGAATAAATACTTTTCGAAAAAATTCAAAATTCACCTTTTCTTTTGAACAAACCTCGTAGATAATGAAACCAGTTCAATTTATGCCATCTTCATCGATATCATATTATTTTCTAAAATGATCAAATATTAAAATGTGGTTTTTAAATCTCAATAAAAATAATTAAAAATTGAATAATTATTACATTATCCGATTTGAGGGTTAACTTTGTGCCCTGCGTTATTTTGGAATGAAGCGTGCATTAAGAATTAGGTTTTCAAAGCGAGGTGACGGAATTCGATAGGAAGTTGTGTTGGGAAATTACTCATAGGTGGGTATCATCATCCTGAAAATTTGAAGGACATACCGTATCCAGTAGTTCATATATCGATGGGTGCGTATTCATTCTTTCTGTATACTATATGTGGGAATTATATCAGTCAACCACATCTGTTGTATTGTGGTACCTGAATACTGTGTCCGACAATACCCAGATGATAGACAGCTTTCTTTGAGGTCAGCAGATTTGAATGCTGCTAACCGATTAGTTGAACCCTCTCGGTCAAATAAACCCATGTACTATGATCGCGCCTTTTGTATATCGGGCCCGGTCATCTGGAATAAGCTTCCCCCAAATATTGCTAACATTCAGAATTTAGCAGAGTTCAAACGGGTATTGAAAACAAATTTATTCAAAAAATCCTATCCGACAAAACATAAATTCATGTACGTAGAAACAAAATTTCAGGACATTTTTTCTGTTCTTTTTCCTTTTCTTTTTTCTTTTTCTTTTAATCCTCCATAGCTTATTTAGTTGCGATTTTCTCTCCTTGTTATTTAATTCCATTAGTATTCAGTGAAAAACCATGTATATAATGTCATATAATTTTCTGTTGTTATTTGTACCTACTATATATTTGATTATTTACACCCTTAGTTTCTAAATTGTTATATTATAATACCTGCTCATGAATATTGTATGTCATAGTATTAATTTGCATATTTTATATATATTATAATAACAGATATACTATGTAGTATATCTGTTATTTTACAATTATATTAGGTTAGGTTAGTTAGTGTAAAGCGCACTTGAGGTGAACCTTCACAAAACTGCGCTATAGAAATTAACTCTTATTATTATTATGGCCATTAAAAGGAGTGACTTGTAGCCTTGCAATATAAGCAGAAATCATTTTCAGCTCCCAAACTGTGTTGATAAGTTAATTCACAGATCGACATACTTATCTTTACAGTTGGGAGGGGCGCTAGTCTAGATTTATGGATATCTATGGATTTAAAAAATAAGTTCGTTCATTCATTAGTAGCTCTTTTGGCCGCCTGCGGAGATAAGTATGTAAAGCTGTAAGGCTTTTTGTTTAAGTGCAGGTAAATCAGAATAAAAGGATTCTTGCTTATGAAGTGGGGTACTGTATCGTAGGACTACTACGGGGTAAGAGGGGAGTGCGGGCAGGTGTTCCACGAACCAGTTTGAACCACTATCGGTGTGCACAAATATGTACATTGAAACGTGCGCCCTTAAAAGTGATTTTCCTGTACTTAGTATGTAGTAATGCACAAGTTTTTTATAAAGCGACATCGCAATTCAGGATGGATACTATGGTGTGTGCAACGCCCCATTTAACTTATAGTATTCGACGCCGTAATTGTGGGGCCTCAGTGGAAAAAACCCTGACATGTGAACCAGTACGAAGTGTTCACTATGTATATTCATTTTCTCCTTATCGAGATTGCTGTTTGTTAAAATGATTGCTTTTAACGGGGAGAGGGACGTCGGAGAGTTATTATTTATTCATTCTAAATAATGGTATTACTACGCAATACGATAAACATAATGTTTTAAATAGAAAAATATTTATTATGTTCTTTTTTAATTTGCATGGGCTTAGTTAGCATTTATCAAAATATAATCAGAAATATTACACATTTCTAACCGTTCTACGCATGTTTTACAAAAACATTTAAAAAGTTGAATATCCTTAAAAAATGCTGTGAAGGTTTTTCTGTAACTTGTCGATAAGATAAATTTAAAAAAAAGAACAGTGTGTGGTTTAATTTTTTTATGAACACTACGCCCTTGAGGTGATTTTTCACAAAAACGGCACTTTTTTTATATGAATACCGCACAAGAGTCCCAAACTGCTCCCAACCGTCTGGAGCCAGTGAGACTATGGCATTCCCAATTGGGGAATGTTGTGAGGCTGAAGGTATTGGGGAGGGAAGGAGAAGGGGGAGAGGAAGGTGGGGAAAAGGGTAAATACCTGGCTATTCAGATCTGGTCACCAAACACGGCTAAAAAGCCATTTCAAGCAACGTTTCAATTCTGAATGGTGGTCTTTCACCAGGGCGATACTGAGAGTATCTTCCACTCTGGAACGTGCGCAAATATACTATATATTATTTTTAAATGAATTAACTGTGAAACAGCACTAATTAATTAAATTAAATTTACTTGCGTACGCCGGGATTTGAACCAGCGACCTTCGGATTCGTAGTCGAGAGCCTTACCCCTCGACCATGGAGGCCGTCAAAGGCACTATACAAGTAATCCAATTATTATTATTATTACGTGACTTTAATGTTGTTTTTTTTTTGTAATGCGGATTACAAATCTTTGGTTATGTCTATTTACAAAAACGCAACGATAAAGAATTAAAAATACTTTTCTCCACTGTAAAAATCATATTCGTATTTTAAATATTTTGTAAAACAGGCAGTCAGAAAAAGTAATATTTCTGATTAGATTTCGATAAATACTAAGCCTATGTAAATTTATAAAATATTTAATAAATATTTTAATGTTTAAAAACATTATGTTTATCGTATGGCTTAATAATATTATCATTTAGAATTAATAAATGATAATTCTCCGACATCCCTTGGAGGTTGTTAAATTCTCAATAAATATTAAGAAAATTGCACACGGTTAGTTTTTATGTTCTCGCTTTTACAAATGTTTGTATTATCATTTATTTTGGGGGCCGCATTGTCTTCAGACAGGGGGGGAGTATCATATTTTGATTTTTGGTTTTGTTTATTCTATAAAATTCTATATTTTGTCATAATTTATTATTTGTATTCATCCTTGATTGAAATTGAAAAGCATTTTTTTTTTTACAAAACAATAACTTGTGGTGTTTGGTTGATCCTAGAATATGTTCGGAGAACTTCAAAGATAAGAAGACGAAGGATGCTTGGAACGAGGAAAGCCAGGGCAAGCTGAATAGCCTCTGCGCCCACTTCCCCAGTGAGGACTCCACCGTTGGAAACATCAATAACTTCAAAGAATCCGTTGTAAGTAGTCGTCATCGAATAAATAATTACAATACTACCAACTTTTCGATTTTTCTGATTCATTGCGTCAAATTGTTTTAAGCAGGGATTTTTTAGATAAGTGATAAAATTACATGTTAATTGTTTTTGTGTTTAATTCGTAGAACTCCGTTTAAATTTTTTTTAAATTTAATGTAAATCATATTTAATAATGTTATTATTAAGTTATGCAAGTATTTTTAGTTTTTATTATTGTGACAGCTGTTTTGGCATTTAAGGCCATTTTCAAACAGTTGTACAGTTTGAAAACGGCAAAAAAAAAAATTACATGACTTCTTGCCAACAAATAATGACAAATTGCTCAAATTAGTTGATTAATTTCACCTTTCGCAACATAATTTCGGTTGTGATGTGAGTATGGGTATGTAATGGTGTAATTCTAATAATTAATTTATTGTACCGTTCTTGCAACAGTTGGTGGTGTAATGGTCAGCATAGTTGTCTTCCAAGCAGTTGATCGAGGTTCGATTCTCGACTATTTATTTTTAGCTGTGATTTTTGACGGGTCTGCTAGTATTGCTTATGTATGTACATACGAGTACATAAAAAGATTTGTAGAATGTTTTTGATTGTCGTTTCTTTTTTGAATTACGTATATGTATTTACTTTTTTGTACTCACTGTTTATCTAATAATAACGCCAAATTTGGTGCTTTTGCATTAATGCGGTTCCCTCACGGGAGGGGTAAGGAATCAACATAAACCGGGTGCAGTAAGATTGCGTGATACTGAGAACACTCCGTTTCATGTATTTCTATTGGCGCCCGTACACAGATCGGTGCAGTGCGGGAGCGATGTTGTATACTGAAAGTATACAGGCAAGCGGTACACGGTTTCAGTAGCTTCTCGATATTTACGAGTCACCGCTATGAAACTTTTAATTAACGTTTTTATTAATAACATTTCTTTTAGTTAAAAAAATGCTTTTAAAATATTTTTACGAATTTATTAATAAGGCACATTAATAATATCACAAAAAGCATTGGGAATAAATAAAATTCCAGCCTCGTCGTCACTTGACTCACTAAATACGGGATGGTAAAATAAAAATCTGCAATCAGACAGTTTACTGGCTACAAATTACTGAAATCTACGAATCTGTGCGAATCCATGCAGCGTGACATTGCGCAACCTTACCCGAATTTTTGCTGCACGCAGAAATTGTTGATTTCATACCGACCCGTGAGGGAGCCACCTAAAATACTCATTCTGTGCACTCTGTTCACCAGGACACCCTCAAGAAGCTGCTGGACGAGCTCCAACAAAAGGAGGTGATGGTGACCTACGACGTGGACCTGGACATCACCGCTGCCCGGCTGTCGTGCGAACTGGACGAGACCCTCCAGTTCCACTCCATGTGCGCTGACAAGACGGCCGCCACCATAGCTTCGGATTACCGCTGATTTACTACTAGTCTTAGGTTTTACGTCCCATCATCAGTATCCCTTCATCACTGTTTAAAACACGTCGTAAGGATGCTTAAACTTTTTAATGCTGGCATTCTCAACACAATCTATCTCACCACACAGCACGGTTGACACAATGTATGGGTTAACTTTGGTTTCATGATAATTCAATACACATATGAATCGGCACACCTTCTTTAAAAATGACATAGTCATTAAAAGTATGAAAAAAAAACTATCCAGAAAACTTAATCTGACCTAATTAATAATTTATTTCTTTTTAATTAAAAAAATGCATTAAAAAAAATTTAAAGAATAGGTTTTCTGGCTAGCTTTTTTTTCTTACTTTTAATGACATTATATCGCTTTTAAAAAGTGTGCCTATTCTTAACTTCATGGAGCACATATGCAACTTTCGCATACGGAGATAGCCGCCAATGGAGCACATATGCAACTTACGCATACGGAGATAGCCGCTGATGGAGCACATATGCAACTTTCGCATACAGAGATAGCCGCCAATGGAGCACATATGCAACTTTCGCATACGGAGATAGCCGCTGATGGAGCACATATGCAACTTTCGCATACGGAGATAGCCGCCGATGGAGCACATATGCAACAGCCACGCTGATCAGGTTAAAGCCATCCCCACACATGTCATAATGTTGGATGAAGTTTGATGCATACCGCATCAAATTTTCATTCCGATTGAGACACTCATGTTATGGTGACTAAACAGTACTCGTACTGATTCCTGTTTTAAAACAAGAATCTTGATTATGGATTGGATGGAGTTTATTAACCCAATTTAGGTTAAACATTCAGTTCAACTAAAGCCATTCGCGCATGTGATGATGAATAGGTCACAAAATACATAGTGTTTGTTATGTTGGTCACTCGGTATTTAGGTGTTTGTTATCTTCTAAATGGTTACTGCATAAAGAAAAAGAAACACGTTTGTCACTACAGCTAGAGTTGTATATTCCCAAGTAATTTTCGAATGAAACAAAGTGTGGACGTGGTGTACTCACAAGTTTTTGACAGCATTATTTATTTCGATTCTATAGTATGTACTTAATTAATATTTAATTCCACAAACTTTTGTTTTATGTCATTTTAAGCCAATTATATATAGTTTTAAATGAGACGTTCTGATGATGAATGTATATACATAATTATGGATTAATTGTTTGAAATTTAATCGGTGATGAAAGTGGCAATAAGCGGGAACTTACTGAGGTTAGGTGTTCAATTCGGCAAAAAATAGCAAAAGCCAAAAATGTTTCACGAGCCACTTACTATACTGCCGTGGTAAGTAAAAACACAGTATCTTCCATGACTCTCAAGGAAGATACTGTGTTTTTACTTACAATGGCAGTATAGTGAACTCGTTGAGTGTATCTTGCCATATTCATATTGCATCACTGGGCGCATAATACCTCCAATGTGAAAAACAATTTTTAAGCAGAAGAATAAAGATGAGTTCCTAAATAATTACACATAAATTTAAAAAATGATTTTTTTTTAATCTTTTGTAAAAAAATTTTTTTTCACATTGGAGGCATTACACGCCCAGCTTACCTTATGCAGAATTGAACCCACATGCAAATGAAAGATTGATTTGATAACTAGGCATGAAACGGGCAGGAATGGAAATGAACAAATTAAAGAAAGCTAGAGAGTATTATTTATATTGCATTTGAATTATTTTGTTTCCTTGTTTATTTTAGACCAGACTTACAATCATTCCATTTATTGTTCCTTGTTAGATCTAAGTTTTTTTTTTAAATTTTATGTGAGATTATCTCCCTGTGATTTTATTTGTGTCTTATATTAAAATGTTTTACATTATTATTTGGTGTGGTACCTTCACTGTTATGTTAAAATTAATTGTCTTATTAAATATATTTTACACTAAAAATGTTTTTCTTTTGCGCTGATTTTGCAATTCCATATATGGTTAATTTTGTAAAACAATAAGTAGAAGACATATTCTTGAATTATTCTTAATGCCTTTATTTTTATCAAATAATAACAAAAGTGTTAAAAAAACAGATTTAATATCTTCATAAGAAACTTAAAATTTGGAATGCTTTTCAAGTGGTAATACAAACAAAACGTAAGTATTAACTTGGAATGCCTTTTAATTGGAAAAATAAAATACCTTTTACTATTCAACAGTAAACAATCTTAACCTATTTATAAAAATATGTATATATTTTTTAACAAAGGCACCTGATGGTGTATCACTTTCAAACTTGATTCAACCTGCTTTCATAGCATTCCCATAAGACATCCCGATATTCCTTAGCAGCAGTCTCCGGGTTTTTGGCTTTGATGATCCCTCTCCCGACTACTGCAATATCTGCATCATTGTCCACGATGATGTCTTGGGGGCGTAGGTAGTTCTGGCCGAGGGTGTCAGTGGATTTCTGGAGCTGGACACCCGGAGTCAGCTGGATCAGACCCGGGGATTTGACCACTCCTCGTTTCTGGCAGACGATTCCGGCCACCAGGTCTGCCTCCTGCTTCGCCATGTCCATGGTCGCCTCCGTGTATTGAGGAGTGATCAAGTTACCCTGAAATGACAAATTATTTTTATGGTAAAAGAAAAAAGACAAGTTACTTAATAATCTATTCACCGCTGGCCGTATCATATTCTAGGCCTCTGGCACTATAGAGACCTATTTATTTAATAAAACATCAATACCTACATATAAATAATCTAAAGGGTTCAAATTAAATTACTGTCTCAACACAGGTTAGCCTAGTGAGGCGGGTTATGTGAAACTTCAACTATAACTGTTATATTATTTTCTATTTTACTTTATAAACCACTGTACACTTACATTATTATATTATACATGTCTTTTAGTTATAGTTAAATTTAATTACAATAAAGATATTATTATTATTATTATTAAATTTGTTTTCCAATTGATCATTTTGCAAGCATATTTGCATCGTCATCAATATGTATAACCAAATTTTATTTAGCTTAGGCCAATATGCCAAACATTTTAATTACATAATATATGTAGTTAATTTTAAACCTCACCTCTGAGCTCATTTCGGCTACCAAGAATATCCCCAAAGGTTTCTCTCCCAAGACACTTCGAATGCCTTTGATGCCACCAGATCCGGGCACGGAATGAACCGTCACCAGATCAGCCCAAGACGAGACCTTGTGGACCCCCGCCGAGAACTGCAGAGCCACCGTGTTCCCTATATCTCCATACTTTCTATCTTCCATCAACAATACATTCTGTTTGGCAGCAAGAGAAGTCAGTTTGGTTATGAATCCATCGTTGAAATCTTCCACTATATCAATATGCAACTTGAACAGGCAGATATAAGGTCCTGTCTTTTCGAGCAAACTCAATATTTCAGAAGTGGTTTTAACATCAGCAGCAATGCAGAGATTCGTCTTCTTGTCTTCCATGATTTTGAATAACCTTTTGGCGACAGGATTGCCAGCGTATTGTATTCTTTTGCCGTATGTCAACACTGCCCTGTCATCGTCATTAATACGAGCGGCTAAAATGAGACATTACATTTATATGAGAAAGTCTGCACTGAGAACATAATCATTATGTGAATTTATAATATATACATAATTATATTTTACGCAAATATAAAATACCATTTCACTACACATTTTTAAATATATAAAATGAAAACAATAACCTACCAATTGTCGTTTGGGAAGATTTCAAGTATTCTTTAACCTGTTCTGAAACGGCTGCTGTAACTAGTCCCGCTTTCAATAAAATATTCATTAGTTTAGACATGGTGATGAGGGCTGCTACTTCTATTCCTCGCTTTCTCAAATTTTCTAATCCACCTTGCTCACGATCGAGAATAATTACGGCTTGATCGACTAAAAGACCTTCCTTCGTCAGATCTGCTTCAGTTTCTAGAATACTGGAACCAGATGTGACGACGTCTTCGATTATAACACAGCGTTGATTCGGTTTGAACTGTCCCTCTATCAGTTTCTTTGTTCCGTAAGCTTTAGCCTCTTTCCTCCTGATCAGCATAGGCTTCTTTGTTTTGATGGATAAGATGGTGGCAATGGGAAGAGCGGTGTACGGAACACCACATAATTGATCACACATGAACGCTTTTGGCACAAGTTCCATTAAAAGATCGCAAACGGTTTCCTGTAAGAGAAATAACCTGGGTATCACCTTGAATATAATACAAGATCCAAACTCATAGCACGGAAATGGCAATACATATTTACCATAACCTTAAACTATTCAAATTGATGTTCTTACCATTATTGAAGGATGGCTGATGATAACGCGGAGATCGAAATATACAGGTGAACTCAGACCACTCTTCATTTTAAAGTCGCCAAATTTAACAGCTTCAATATTAAATAATTGAACTGCCAAATGTGAAATTCTTTCATCAAAGTTATCCATGTTTACTTAATTATATTCTATGTAAAATTATTTTTCTTAAGGCGCAGGGACATGTGCCACCAACTATTTGTATATTACGCACGTGCCTGAGCAGACACAGACAGTAACCAAACAAAAGTGAGTACTGCTGCAATAGTCACTACTCGTTGCCGGTTAAAAATTAAAACCGTGAAAGTAGAGCAAAAAAACTAGATACTTGTCAAAATAAAATACGACGGCTCGGTAGGTAAAACATTCTCTGTTCGTATTCTAATCATTCGTAACTTGGAAGGTAAAAGCGAATGCGATATTATCGAATATTATGTACAATAACCAAAATCAATTTTAATATAAAATTTTTGTCTAATGTCATTGATTTCAAACATTCTATCGGTCAGTGCACAGACGTTCTTCCCAAGTTCGTCAATATATTTACATATAATATTATTTTTGGTCGCTAGTAAAGATGGCTAGATTCTCTTGGGGGAAATGAGTGCCATCTATTAATGTATAGAAGTACTAAATTTGATCCACGTTGTCCGCGCAATTTCACGTATTCGACAAACGTCAAAATCGGTCAAAATGGTTAACAGCTTGTCATTTTGACATAGCAGGGCTCAAAATCTCAATAAGTGCTTGTTTAGTGTTTAATATATTAAAATTGGTGTAGACGAATAGTCTCATCATTCTCTTAATATGGTTGTGGCTACAGAAGAAATTTTGATGGAGACCACAGAAAAGGAAAATGTAGTTCCCGAAGTGGTGGAAGACAACACCATTCCGAAAGTCTTTACTCTGGAGAGTATCCTTTTCTAAAAGTTATCTATTAGGATTTTGTATTTATGAGTAGCAAATATCTTAAATAATATTAATTATTTGATTTTTTAGTTTGAGGTTATGCAATTGTTCCAGATAAACATCGATTCAACCAATATGTTGTCATCAAAAGTTAAAATAGTTTTCACCCGACAAACAGAATGATTTGAAACGTAAGAGATTATTGAGAGAGAAACCCAAATGTGATCAAACGCATTGATCATCAGTTTATGTTGTTTTGATCATTGAGGTATACAAATCATAAACTCTATAATATAAATGAAGTAAACATCAGCGTTCGAAATATGGACATAATATCATAGTGATAACATGGGCTTCAGTCGATTACAGGTGCTCGCTGGGTATGGATCTCCAATGATAACTACAAAATGCCTCCATGACTGAACATTTCGTTCTGAAAAAGATAGAAAAATCAAAATAGTGTAACCTTTCATCGGCTTTACCAAAGTAAATATTTGTGTAAATTGGCTTTTTTAATGTTAAAAAACTCAAGGAGCAAATGAAGTAGGCACGCTGGTAACATAAATGCCTCGGGCCGCGGCGGCCAGCCGCTCGCAGCGCAGCGATTACTTCCGTTGAGTTCGTCAGCGACTGGAAGGATTCGGGCGACATCGAGAGCCGCTTCACCCCCTTCCTCCTTCCCACTCGGAAACAATATTTTACACCGATTTTGCAAGAAACATACATTCTATTTATATACCTCAATGGTTTTGATAAACTTTAGTAATGTTTTTTCTTAACACACAATTCAGTTTTAAGGCTAATAAAAGACGCCCAACAACAGCATGGATTACGTCACGGAGACTACCAGCGTTACAGAGGCTACTGTACGAGACGCATTCGAAGATTGCGTAAATTGCTTAAATTACCACAGGTACACCTATGTTCATAATAGTCTATCAAGATACGGCAGCGCTACAGAAATGTTCCTGGAAGGACGAGTGCACTCTTTCAGGGTACTTCTCCGCCACCGCATGGGAAGCCTATGGTGCAGAGTACGCCTACATGGATGGAGTCTCCCTTTGGAGACGGGAAACCATCAAATATCCACCATAAATTTGTTAATTTTTCTTTGCTCTCTTAGTGAACTTATTTTGCATATTTATAGTAATGTTTTTCTTTTCTTTTTTTCTTCCTCTTATTTTTCGTACATATTGTTATTTTCTGTTTATATTATTATCACTTATGGAATGTATTGCATTGCACTACCCCTGCATTCCTTCTGGAATAAAGAACTATTATTATTATTACTAAATAAAATAATAAATAAATAGTACTGCTGCGTATCGTACTAGTTCCATATACTTCCCGGGATTTATACTGATGTTTGAGCAGTGGGTAAAATGGGAGATCCGTTGGATAGATTCCACCATTGAAAATTGGATTGCTACATATATTTTTAACTATTCTGAGCCAAGAGCATCCAATTTGAATTTTTGAAATGGAATGTAATAATTGTAGGGAGACCGGCGGCACTATAAGAAGCGCGACGTGACATCGGCCCTGCTGGTGGGCTCCAAGGCAGACGAACGCCTGCTGCACGCGCCGCTTGCCCAGGCCGAGCGCTGTTGGGCGTACGCCATGCAGCTGCGCCAGGAGGCCAACACGGAGCCCAGGAAGCGGTACCGCCTCGTGGCCAGGCTGCGCAAAGCATGCGGGTACGCCTTGCAGCTGCAGGAGTTGTGCGACGTAAGTGTCTCATGGTTTTCATGATAGTAATTAACACGTTGACTGCCAACTACGAGGTAACTCGTAGATTGCGTTCTTTGCTAGGACGCCGACTACGAGTTATCTCGTACTGTGTTTACTTGCCATATTCGTGCAGCTATGATAAAATTCGTAGTATATCAGTGCTAATATGGATAGATGGCTTCTGGGAAGAGGACAAAAAATCAATGCTGGCTTACATGAACAGAAAATTTATTAGTAAATGAACAGAAAATATAATTTAAAAAAATTTATTCAAAATCAAGAAGTAAAAGAATATTTTTAATGTAATATGATTAAATGAAATTGGCTTTTTAGACTGGAATTCTGAAAATTGCCTTGGCAGTCAACGTGTTAAGAAGTACCTACATATATATATTAAAAATAAAAACTTGTGTTGTAGGCGTGTCTGTGTGCCTGAAGTTAGGTAATTTTTATCTTTTTTCCGATAGTCAATTTCATTCAGGCCTAGGAGTCGAAAGGTCGTTTGTGAATTGGCGACTTCAGTTTTCTTTCAAAATTGGTATAGATCACACTTCTAGGAATTTCTGTTTAGTGATTCAAAAGCAAGATAAGGGTTAGCAGTTTTGTTTAGGTAGTCCACTAAACCATGAGAAATAGGCAGGGCCGGTCCTACATAGGCTCAATTGGAGCACTCCGCTCGAGGTGCCATCTCGCCAAGGCGATGATAATATCTAACACGAGTCCGAGTGTTTATAGGAGCCATGACAGCCTTCTCTCTCTTGTACCATCTCCCGTTGGGTGCAGTCTCTTCCCTGCTCTGCAGTGCGGAACAAATCAGGGGAAGTGCACTCGTACTAGTCGCTTAGGTTTCTAAGCTATTACACATTATCCATAAATATGTATGCACATATTATATTACAAATTGAACTTCCCGTGGGCTCTCTTTTCCAATTTGAGTATGTGTGTCTTTTCATATTTTTTCATGGTACACTAAAACTGCCCAGAAAACTAGTAATATATTATTTATGTTTACTGAAAGCATATAACAAACAATACACACTAGAAGTGTCTTTCACATAGATTTAAATGGAAGCCGGTGTGCCTTTAACTTAGTACCCTTTGGTTCTAGCATCGAGAAAGTCAATAAAAATGCAGCAAATACAGCACTCTCTTTCTCTGACACTGCCTGGATTGTATATTGCCATTCCATTTGATCGAAATTAAATATTTTTTTGTATTTATTTAAGGTCCGAATGGCCAGATTTTCACGAAAGAATCACGAAACACGCCCACATCACATTTCTAGTTTTCTTTTTTATTCTATGACTGAAAGCATGCAGAAATGTTTTCTGAGTTTATTTCTTTTTTATGTTAAATTTAAGAATATGTTTATATCACTTATTTAAAAAAAAATTCAATTCCAGACCCACCACTGTGACGCCCGCTCCAAGCTGGAGGCGCAGGCCTACGTATCCTGGATGCACGGCTCGCTGCACTTCGAGCTGCAAATGTGGAAGCCGGCTGCTGAGAACCTGAAGAAGGCACAGGTGGTCTACGAGAAACTCCTTGCAACGCTCTCCGAAGATGAACAACTGATCTATAGACAGAAGGTAAGACCTCAATCACTCGACAGTGTGCATAGCTACTATAAGCAAGTATATATGAGTCATAGGCCCATTGTGATGTTCCTATAATAAAGCTTCCTGGTTCCGTAATGTGGCTCTCGGGTATCTGAATCTTCTTCCTATCGAGGTGATCCATTGGCACCGTAATTAAATCAATGTTAAGCTTAAGAACTATTGTTTAATTTTTTCATTACCCTTCATTTGACGTGATTGTAAAAATTATTATCCAAATCTTCATCACTTAAACTAGAATTACATCTAATTTAACTTTTTCTTGTCTGCCATTTCTAGATTGACGAGTTGGCTCCTAGCTTGAGATACTGCGCGTATAACATCGGTGACGAAACTGCCATTGATGACTTGCTGCAGATGAGAGGAACGGGAATGTTGGACAACTTGGACACGCTATTGGCCCAAGCCAGGTTATTTAATTTTCTTTCGTTACGTATTCTATGTCATGAATTAATTAATCTATTTTCAAAGTGTTAAAGCTGGTGGTCCAAAAGGTTGATATATCAGAGATAGAGATTCCTAACATATTAATATTATATATCTAATTGTGATTTTCTCTAATTTTATCTTCTTGCCCTTCCAGGGAAAGCCGTGCCGGTACCATGCAAGATGTAGAATGGCGTGGTCGTCGAATCGCCGTCCGTCCTGAGAGAACACGTCTCTTCCTTCTGACCCTCCAGGACCTAGACAAGACCTTGGAGAAGGCACCCAATCACCAGGCCAAAATTCAGCTTATTGAAAATGCACTCATGGACTGCAAAGATGTCATTCTAGCCATCAAAGACGAGATGAAGGGAGATCCTAAACTTCGCTCAGCCTCTGGGGCACCCTTACCAGGTGTACAGAATTTACTTTCGTACATGAACTACATCAGACTTAGTCGAACAATTCAACGTAACCAGCTTCTTGTTGATCAAGCTAAAGAAGCCATCGATAAGAAAACGCCCATCGACGGAAAGAAAGTTCGTCCACATGATCTCACTCGTCTGTATGAAATTATTCTTCAGAATGTCATTGAATTACAAACACTAACTGGCTTTGAAGAAGATACTTCGTACCAATCTGAAATCGAAACACTGGCGCGAACATTCAAGGCATTTAGATGTTACTATATTTCTCAAGTGTTGGTCACTCTCAGGAGATGGAGCGAGGCCATGGCTCTCTACGACCGCGCCAATACTTACTCAAAGGAAGCTCTGGCTAGAAAGCTACAGGACAAGAAGTTGACCGAGGATCTGGTGGCTCTGCAGAAGAACATTGTGATCGCTAAGGTATCTGCTCACGCTCAGGCTATTCTTGCCGAGGAAGACCCAGAGGCACCGATGACAAGTGGTAAACGTAACAAGAACAAAAAGCCTCTCGCCGAGAGGTTAGATGAGTATTATGAAGATCCTCAACTGATGTCCAAGAATCCCAATGTGTTCAAGATGCCCCCAGATATGCAGCCCATTCCTTGCAAGCCTCTGTTCTTCGATCTGGCCAGCAATTTTGTGGAATTCCCGTCCTTGGAGGACAAGATAGGCAATGAGAAGAAGCAGGGATCTGGTTTGACCGGGTTCGTCAAGGGTTTCCTGGGCTGGGGAGGAAAGTGATAATCGCGGTATTTATAAGTTGTTTTTATATCTTCATAAAAAGTACTCAGTGGGGTTTGGTAAGAATTTTGTATGATTTATGAGTGAGAAATTAAAATCTATGAATAAACTGACTTTTTATTTTCTTGATTACTGTCCTTGTTATTATTTTTATTTACTACACAAATATTGCTATAAACATTTGCATTAATTGTAATACTCAGTAGGTACTCACGTGCATCAAATTATTCATGCTCGGTTTATAAGATTAATCGAACATGTTTATGAAGATTGCAAATGCTCAATCTCGTGTCCACACGCTGATTAGAAAGTCACAGACGAGGATTTATTATTTTTGTGTAGACATCTAGAGTAACAAGGTGTTATGTTTATAATTTTATATACTGTAATATTATAATTTAAAAACAAATAAGACAAAAAATGACTACATTGTATGGGTCAAGCCTCGATAAATGACAAAAAAAAATTATGCAAAAATTGCTTAGAAATTTTTTACTCAGACGAGACAAGCAAACTCTAGCGAATAGGGTAAAATCACAATTTTTTTTTTACCAAAAGTTAAAGAAAAAAATTACAAACTGGAATATTCAAACAATTTTTTTTTTACGATAGGAATAGTCCAACAACGTTTTGAATATTCACATTTCAAATTAGGCCCAAAACGCCTTCTTTCGCGCGGTTTTGCCTTGTGACGTCACTGCGCATATCTTGACAGCTGTCTTCAGTCAGTCTTCAGTATATCGTTTGTTTTTAGAAGAAAATGTCCGTAAATACCGTGTATAAATACTGTATAGTACCAAAGTGTACAAATACAACATCTTTTACACCAAACAAACTATTTATAAATGTCCCAAATGATGTTATTATGCGTAAAAAGTGGTGTCACGCGATGAAAAGGAGCATTAAAAAAAATGGTGTACTTTCTGCTAAATCTCATCATACTTGCTGTGAAGATCATTTCAATGTAAGTAGCTAAATTCATTTATTTTGATAGAAAGCAGTCACTTTGTGGTTAGACATATTTAATGAAAATAAAACAATAACTTTGTTTATAACCACGAGAATTTTATTACGACCGACCGGTTTCGCTTAACATAAGCATCTTCAGGGTACAAAAATTAAACTTTTAATTTTTAAGTTTAATTTTTTCAGTTTAATTTTTGTACCCTGAAGATGCTTATGTTAAGTGAAACCGGTCGGTCGTAATAAAATTAAATAAAATTCTCGTGGTTATAAACAAAGTTATTGTTTTATTTTCATTAAATTCATTTATGTGAAATGTATATTCTAAAACAAAAATCTGTCAGGAATTGAGACTAATTGTAGTATTTTTAACAACGTTAAGTGTTTTTAAAATTTTTACACAAAAATATATTTTTAAAGGAAAACCTTATTTATCCTGATGGGTGTAGTGGATTTATATTGGGTACGAATTAGACTACATAGTTTTACAATATTATATTTCAACATATACATAATGTCATTTCAGGTTATAATCTCTAACAATCGTTTTACAGTACAAAAGATATTTAAATTTAAAAGCAATATTTTTGCTCCTATACGTATGTAATTTTATATAAGTTATTATTTTAATAGTGTCATTTTCTTCCATGTAAAATGGTTTTGGTAACTATGACTGTAATTCACAATAAATAAGTAATTTGTTTTGTTTTTACAGCTCCAAGAGGATTTCGAAAATTATATGGAAGTCCAAATGACAGGATGCAAAAAGAGATTTAAAAAAATGTGATCCCACTTTTTTTGCCTGTCAAAAAAAAGTTTTACCATGCCTAAGGCAAACTGGACAAAAAAGATTGCATGCCGAGTTAATAAAAGACGCAATGATAATGGGGGAGCCCATGAGGAACGGAACATCAGACCCAGAGCCCTCAACATCTACAGCAGCTAATCTTCTTTCGGAGCCCTCCACTTCAACAGCCATTCTCAACCTTCCAGAAGCTGCTGAAATCAATTGTAAAATGGTTGATAAGGCGGTACAAGCAGATATTCGCTGTCGTGTTACCTACAGAAGCAAATCTACTTCAACCGTGCCAACAATGACAAACACGGCTTGCTCACCATTGAAATTCTCACCCACAAAGCCTGTTTCTGCCAAAAGTGGCTACTGTGGGCCTACTCATAATAATATAGATATTATGTCCACTAGTTCCGAGGACAATGATTCAGACTATACTCCCTCTGCATTAGACTCGGACAGTAACATTTTTGATGGCTCCGAGATTGATACTGGACTTGTAAATCTGACTATGGGAAAATTTTTCATGCTTGTCATACAGAGAGAGCCTAGACTCTGTTTAGGAATCCCTAATGAAATGTACCACATCATTTCTATTGTAGTTGCCAAGGCACCTACAGAAACAATTAATGTATTAATTGCGCTTAAAAAAATAAGGTTAGATGATTCATTCGCTATTCTTGCGCTTCACTTTGGTTTTGTCGCCTTCCTCTGTAACACTGATTTTCTCCAGGACTATCAAAATATTAGCGACTTTATTTCAGGAACTCATAATTTGGCCAACCACACCCAAAATAAGAGCTCAGCTACCAATATCCTTCAGGGCTAGGTATGGGAATGTTCAGTCCATAATAGACTGTCTAAAAATACAAATAGAAAAGCCCTCAAATCCGATTCACCAATCCATGTGTTGGTCAGAGTATAAAGGTGCAATACACTGAAATATCTAATTTCATGTACACCAGATGGTCTGGTAAACTATGTTTTATGTGGCTATGGTGGTCGTGCGTCTGATGCAATAATTATAGAGGACTGTGGTTATTTGTCACGCCTGAGACCTGGAATGTCTGTAATGGCGGACAGGGGTTTTAAAAATATTTCCCATATTTTGCAGCAGATGGACTGCGAACTGATTCGCCCACCGAGTGTTTTTGCGAACGTTCATTCTAGCCGCGAAGAAGTCAAGCAGTCCAAAAGAATTGCCGCATTGCGCATTCACATAGAGCGCGTCATAAGTAGAATTAGAGAATTCCAAATGCTCAGAATGCATGCGAGTACTGACCATAATCACATTCCCATAATTGATAACATTATTATTGTAGTATGTGGTCTTATTAACCTGCAAGGATTACTCATTAAAATGTAATATTTAAACCAACTGTTGTTTTAATTTGTGTGAGACCCTCCCGTGTGAAGGCAGATGTTATATGATTAGTACATCTGAACTGATGATGGATATTGCAATGTATTCTTTACCGTGGGTAATGAAAGTTACCCCAATATGTCTTACAATATTGGCTGAGGGAAAAATCAATGCAATGAATTAACAACTTTATGTACACAGGATGTGAACGAAAGACTGGTGGAAAATGTTTTTTAAAATTTTTATTTAACTAAAGAAACACTTACAGGAAATACAAAATGGGATAAAAAAAGATTAATTTAAACACTAGAAGTAGCTATGTAAATTTAAGTTTCTTATAAATAGCTTGGGACCAAAATGTTAAGCATTCGTCCATTAAATCTAATCAGTAATTTTGATCATATTCTACGTAACAGACAATAACCTCTTTCGAACTTTCAAAGTCAGGCTTTGCTACACAATACATTTTTTTGCAAAATGCATTTGCAATTGCATTTGAGCCATGTACTTATCACAGGGTTTGTCCATGGCAACCGTGAAGTATCTTCTTAAAGCTGTATCGCTACTTCGACATTTCACTTCTACAATGTAATTTTCTCCTATTGCACCTGGAGAAGCTCCAAAAAAAGGATGCTGATTAGAGAGAATCAGGCCACACTTCTCAAACTTTATCTGAAGTATTTCTTCCACTTCTTTCAACACTCCAGCCTCTAAAACTCTGCCACGCCTAAGAAACTTAGTTTCTACTAGTTTAGCACGTAAAATGCTCTCAACGAGTGAGCCTTCCATGGTTTGACAATGAGCAGCTTCATGGGCTTTAGATGCGGTAATTCTAGCGTGCCTCAAGTTGTGCCACAATGGACAGTTTGACTGCCCAACAGTCATCTGAGCTGCCCTTTAACAGGCAACGGTGTTCATAATTTGTTGGCAATATTTAAAAAAATCTTCTGATGTTGATCCCGCATCATTGTACAGAAAATTACAAATCATATTATGTAAGGAAAGATTTTCGATCACCGTTGGGTCGACAAAATATTTTAACAGCTAAATATTTTTCCAACATAATATTTTTAGAACATTATAGAAACTATGAATGTCTCTGGAATGTTAAATCAAATGAGTAAACACAAAAAATATCTTTCAAAGATTTGGTACATCTTTTTGAGCTCTGTGAATACAAATGTATTGAAATAGAATAGAAATAGGGTATATTTGAACATGCGACAATTCCTTTCGATCATAGAAACATATGTTCTATGAAATAGTTCATAGAATAGATGAGGTGGGAACACGCCATTTTCTTCTAAAAACAAACGATATACCGAAGACGATCTTGACAGCTGTCTTCAGTCAGTCTTCAGTGAAGACTGACTGAAGACAGCTGTCAAGATATGCGCAGTGACGTCACAAGTCAAAAGAAGGCGTTTTGGGCCTAATTTGAAATGTGAATATTCAAAACGTTGTTGAAGGACTATTCCTATCGTAAAAAAAAATTGTTCGAATATTCCAGTTTGTAATTTTTTTCTTTAACTTTTGGTAAAAAAAATTGTGATTGTACCCTATTGGTAAAAACATTAAGCAAGATTTTGTGTCAGTTTTTACTTTCTGAAGTTCATATAATATCCTCTATTAGAGCACAAATAAGAATATTGTGATTTCATAATAATGAAACGTATTCATATATTTTTCGAAATGATCGATTATAAAACCTCGTTTGAATGAACTAGTATTTAAAATGTTTAAATTAAATTAATTAAAAAAGTTTTGGTAGCCCGTCGTAGGTGTGGAAAATACATACATTGTTGAGGTCGCCATACAAAAATTACATCTCCAACGTGGGAAGAAAGCATTCAAAAATTGTTATTGGAATTCGAAAATTTCTAGCTTGCAATGAAAAATTATTATATTTTTGCTAAAAAAGTTGATTTGCGCTCAGCAAGCATTCAAAATCAGATTTTAACCAAAAGTGCCTTACGGTGGAGAGCTAACAGTCTATTTTTGCTTGGCATCAGTTTTAGGTTGCCGGTAACCACATAGCATCTCAAATAATAATGTCACTTCTTGTCGTATGTTTATTGTTTGTCTGCCATGTGTCAAAAGGTGAAATGACAGCGTAAATAGAGAAGTACGTGCACTCGTTTAGCAATTGCTGCACAAAGGAAACTGTACAATGAAATAATTCGGAACGTGGGCAATAGTTTTATAAGTTATTAAAATGCCGCAAGCAGAAACAGGGAATGGGAATCATTACTCACTCTTGGTAAGCTAGACTTTTTGAAATTGGATAGTTGACAGATTTGCACAATTTGATCAAATATTTTTGTAATGGAATCGAAATGATTACCATACTAATCTATCGCTTCTAATGCTATGTTAGCTATAATTTATACTTTAATAAATATTATTTGCTGAAGTAAATCTTATCGGATTCGAATTATACATTATAGGGATACGAGGGTATATATTGGATAAAATTTACACAAGAATGTGCACAAAATTATTTTAAAAGGTTAAAAAGTGTTGAGACATACTAACAAACATCAGTAATCTCTGACCCCGATGATTAACTCTTTACACAATAATATTATTATTTAATATACTTAGGTATAATCATGAAAACGACAATTAATCAGTCTTTCATCTTTTATCCAAAAAGGGCTATTTTTCACTGTATCTATATCTATTACTATAAATATAGGTCAACATAGTTTGTATTAGCTAAGGGTATCTACATTATAGTGCAGAATTGTTCAAATAACATTATTTTGGCTGCCATTAAAACCACGATCAGCTGTTATTCACTTGCACTTTAACACGTGCCTACAGGCTCGGTAGACATGGAATTAATTGGTAGGTACCCAAACAATCTATTTGCTGGTGCAAATGGGTAGGAACCCACCATAATATAATATCTTTTATAAAAAGTACTTACCCAACTTATTGACACTAATATGTATTCTGTTTTCCATTACAATAGTTTCTTTTATGTTCTTAGGTGGGTTTAGTGTTTATTTTCAACATAATCGTGGGGACAGGAGCCCTAACCCTTCCGGCTGCTTTTGCAAAGGCGGGCTGGCTCCTGGGCACCATATCTATCTTGTTTCTGGCTTTTGTGAGCTTTGTGACGGCCACATATGTCATAGAATGCATGGCCTGCGTCAATGCGCTGCTCAGATGGAGAAGTATAGACCTTCCGCGCAACAGGGTAAGTTGTACAAATCTCATTTATTATTATGAAAAATGTTGATTTGTTTTTTTGCCCATTTCAGCATTTGGTTATAGACAAGAATAAACCTCGAGTAGTTTTCATAATAATGAGAGGAATTCACATAGAAAGTTATTTTATGTACTATCATATTAATATAAACAATGCAAGGGGCATTTTACCAATTTATTTCCACTTACTCCTTGAGTCTATTATTTATTATTAAATGTTGACATTGTCAATAGAAATTTGTTTCATAATATCACAAACAGTAGATATTTTTATATTGACTGATGGTGCGGCATCCAGTATTTTTTTTTCTTCTAAGATGTGAAATGTTTTAATTTTATGCATAAGTTACATGTTAAAAGACAAAATGACATCATACAGAATTTTGTTCTGGACCAAAATATATTTTTTAACAAATACGGCCACTATGCAATTTATGCACAAATAGTCTGCTCTTAAGTAAAGATGTGACTATAATGCTATGAATGTTTTAAGAAGACATAACTTTAAAACAAATCTCATTGAAGATTGAACCAATATTGATTAGAACAATCAGATTCTTTCTTTTGCACTCTTCATCACCAATTTAATGAGTAATTGACTCAAACTATTCTATTCCAGTCCATCCAAGCTGACGACAATGCCGACAGTACCGATGAGTACACCCCGATCAACCAGAGTCAGCACTACATCCCCAGTACGGACAGCGAAGATCATTTGGTTCCACAAAACCTGTCTGGGCGGTATTACCATCTGGACACCAAAGTGGAACTCGGGGAAATGGCCACTATGTTGTTTAACCGCGCAGGTCGCATGATGTTTTACCTAACCATGATCATTTACCTCTACGGGGATTTGAGTATCTATTCTGTAGCTATATCCAAGTCCACGATGGATGTTATATGGTAAGCAAAACACATCTAATGACCCCATAAAAATTTTAATGTTTTAAAATGAGAACTTAAACATACCCGGCAATGACTACAGCGTTTCAAAATAAAGACGTCAGTTTGAAATAGACCAATGAAATGATAAGAAATCACATTTTTCAAAATGGCAATACCACAAAAATTAATTTAACAAACTTGAGTCCACAACAAACATTGCAGAGTCATGTTGTATTTAAAACGAAAATTACAAAGTTTATAACAAAAACGGAAATGTCAATTATAAAGAAGCTTACCTAAGAAAATAAATCATGCAAAGTAATCAAGTTGAACAACAATTATTGTTGCATCAAGTTGTCACAAACAGGCTTTAGATAAATCGTTTTTTGTTGCTTGCCAACAAATTTATTGCCTGAAACTGCCTTTACTTCTCTGCACTTCAAATCATACTTTAACAGATGATCAAATCGTTCCAATTGCTTCATGGTCATTTGTGCTACAGAAAAAATATTTCATTCTTGTCCTGATTCTGATACACAGTTTTTAGTCAAGAACCCAAGCACTTCAAACCAAATTCCTTGTTTTTTTAACCTTTCCTTGCCGGTGCTGTCAACCGAGTTGATGTCTCTAATTATTTCAAAATCTCTGTAGATGTACTGCACACAGAGTTCACAATTTAGGTATTCCTCTGCAATACATTTATGTATTGGATAAAATAATTACAATACATAAGTATTTATTGAACACAATAGAAAAAAATGATTTGTCGAAAAATCGGGAAAAAACAGTCAAAATATATGTATGTCTGCGTGCGTTGCTAACTTCCGAGGGTTGCGGTGATGAGCGAGAGGGGCGTGGGATTTCTATGTGCAGTCGTCAATAGTAGCCAGCAGTCTGCCGGCTGTAATGGACATATCATGCGTTTTATGCATGGCCGATGTTTT
This sequence comes from Halesus radiatus, assembly GCA_022606495.2. Taxonomy (NCBI): domain Eukaryota; kingdom Metazoa; phylum Arthropoda; class Insecta; order Trichoptera; family Limnephilidae; genus Halesus; species Halesus radiatus. The sequence goes on from JAHDVE020012392.1 coordinate 105,906, forward strand.
TTCCTCATTTTCAGCACTTATACACAATATTTTACTGTTATGTACTATTCAAAAAATATATTTACACAAGTAACTAATGTAAACTATTCATATTTATCCAACTTAAAAACCACAAAATTCTGTGTACACTGTACACTGAGAGTACAGCACTGGAGCTCGCAGATTTTCCGGCTCCGTAAGCGAAAGGTTAATTTGTAATAATGTTGAAATGTGCATTACATAATTTTTTTTCTTCTTTTCAGCACATACAATCCATTTAATAGTACATCCAATAATCTTCCCAGCGGTTTTCCGTGCTTCAACAATGATTCCGCAGATAACGATAAGCACATGGCCCTGACTAGGTTTGGTTGCTACCGAATAATACTGATGTGCTTCATGTGTGCTCTGGGACCCTTTGTGTTCTTCAATGTACAGAAAACCAAGTACCTTCAGATGTTCACCACACTCACTAGATGGCTAGGTACTAAAATACAAACTATATTGTGCTCTTAGTTTTATAGTTCTACACATCTCGCAAGGGAAAACATGCACTGCTAGTATAAATCAATTAACGGGATGGCTCCGGCTTACCTATCGGAACTATGCATCCCTGAAAATTCAAATTCACGACAGTCAACCTTCCGATGGCTATCGGAAGACTAAAGGAACCAAAGCGCACACCAGATACTAAGTTTGGTGAGCGTGCTTTCAGCGTGTCAGGCCCTAAAGCCTGGAATAAACGGTCATACGATCTAAGATTGATTAAAGACTCGACAGAATTCAGGACGAAACTCATCTCTTCGGAAAGTCATATCCATGAATGTTTCAGTTGCATACCCAATTAACATAGCGAAGCTATCCGTTAGTACCTACCCAAAGAAATTGACAGAAAAAAGTTTGAAACTTTTCATAGTCCGTGACATTGTGAATAACTATAAATAATTATTATCGAAAATCTCAAATAAAATAATGTTTGACATAAATACCTACTCTTCTTTTGCTAATAACCTTCTAATAAATATAATGTCAATGATAAATAGGATTTAAACAGTAACGGCACTATACAAGTCATCCAAATATTATTATTATAACTGCCATAAAGTTTTTGTGTTTCTTTTTTTCTATTCAACTCTCTTTCACACACAGAAATAGCTTGGAGTTTAACCTTTGTGAAACCAAATTTAATTGTCGAAATTGTCTATAATTTTTCTACTCTTGTTTAAATGAATTCTTTTTTATCCATGTCTTTTGAGGTTTTTTTTTAAATTTTATTTTTAAACTAAATTTTACAAAGCAAAAATGATTTCATCTGAAGGTACATAATATATAATTATAACCCCCTTATTTATAATCGCAGTGTAAATATTATGTGGTGAGTAAGGTCGGAATAGTGAAAAAAATTACTTATTTTCACGGCGTAGGTATAGTTAAACCAGTCTTAAAACCGGCTTAACTCGTTGGCTGTCGGTTTGTGCTATGTAAGATTGACACCCTTTTTTGTTATTTTTTATATGAACAGTAAGTGGATAACAAACAACATACACATTCACTGTCAGCTTTGTGCTGTATAAGATTGACAATTGACATCTTTTTGTACTAAAAAAAAAAAAATGGGAGTTGACCTGGGAAGACAACGATGCATCTCCTATGGGAGTAATCGACAGCGAACGAGTTAACTATACCAATGCTAAACCGTTGCGTAAGAATCTACTAAGTAAGATGGAATAAGTTTCCTTGTTAGAATTTTGGAAATCGGCTAACTATGGCAACAGTAACTGCCATGTTCTGATGTTTTCATTCTAGATAAAAATCCTACACAATGCAAAAATTATATAAATTCAACAGTTCTTAAATGTCGATAATATGAAATATGCATGTAGTTATTGAGAAATAGAGTTTTGAAGTTGTTCTACATCATCACGTCCGCTTATTTTAATAAATTCGTACATACTAGGCGCAGTCCCTCTATACATGCTGTGGATGCTCCGCATCCCTTGTATTTTCGGGTAAAAAAACTTAATTTTTTTTTTCTTAGTATTTTTTCCTTAGCGCAACAAAGATTTTTTCTAGCCGTAAACAGTCCTACCAATTCCACACTATTCTGTCCTTAGAAATTTAATACACACAATGACACAACACACGGAGCAAGTCGAAATACTTGTACATTCTCAATGCTCCAATGTTTATGTGCGGAAGCACACAGATGGTAGAGTGTAGATGCCATGGATGCTTTGTTCTATTCCGTATCCCTAAAGTACGAAAGTCAAACACTTTGGCGTATGCGCATTAAGTCATGCCTTCCAATATGTTAGAACACTGGATGCGGTTTGAGGAGAGCATTCGACGTGCTAAAATGACTTTAATGCTTATAGGCATAATGCACAGAATAGCATACGTATTTCGAGTCGGGTGGATTGTTTTTAGAACGATTAGACATTTGTTTGCATGGCGTATTTTTGACAGTTTGGCTTGAATAACTGAAGCCGAGATATTGAAACAGTGGATATCCTTCGATTACCTATTTAATTCATTATTTAAATAAATAAATAATTCAGATAATAACGTGGATACTTCACCGACTGTAAATGATAATAGTGAGTAATGTGTGGTTGTATAATTGAATCATTAATGTGAAAAAGTTTTGTGTCTCGGCCATTCACAGAAAAAAGATATTCTGCAAACTGGAAAACTGACTCCCATTTCGTACATGACATTAAGAAATAAATAAAGAGCGTCAAATCGAGCTCAAGTTTAATCAAATGAAAACTCAGGTACCTACGTCGTGGATTTTTTTTATTATACGACATTTAAGAAATTTTGGATCTGTAATGTTGCGGAGTGTAAATGATTTATATAGCTAAATAGACAGACTCTTTTTATCAGTAATTGCTTCTTGTTCATGGGCTAGTTTATAGATTTGTATATTAAATTTGATAGTAGGTATATACTGATTGTCAAGCATCCCTTCTACAAAAAGTGACCGACCGCCACTGGTACATACATATTATCATTATGCATGTTAGTATTTTAAAGTGATGATTACATTATTATGAATCATCATTGACTGAATCATAACACATTTCCCGTTTCAATACAGATTCAACAATTTCTGTGGTTGAATCTCTGACCTCTGATAAAACTGATTTGAACAAACTGCACGCTATCTGAATAAATATTATCTTGGTTAGTGACATATCATATTACAGCTCCATTGTCATAACAAACCGCAAACCGATAAGCAGAAAAAGGTATGTGTTTATTTATAATTTTTTGTTTTGTTTTGGTTTCAGCTTTTATAGTAATGATATCTTTGGCCGTACGTCTATTGACTGCTGAAGGAGGAGGGCCCAAAGGAAATCCTCCCGCATTTGACATGAAAGGAATACCGGCGCTATTTGGTTCCTGCATATATTCATTCATGTGTCATCATTCTCTGCCTGGTATGGTCACTCCGATTAAATCCAAAAAAAGACTGGGAATGTTTTTATCTCTCGACTTCTTCCTAATAACGCTGTTCTATCTCTTATTGGCGTTGACTGGCGTGTTCGCTTTTGCCAATTTAGAAGACTTATACACATTGAACTTTATTCCTTCGCGCGGTCAGGGTTGGTTCATGAATTCGTTAGATTACTTTTTGGAATTGTTTCCTGTTTTTACATTGACTACAACTTTTCCGGTGCTTGCGATTACTTTGAGAAACACTATCCAGAACATGGTTTTGGATGGGTCCCGACTGAATCAGTATAACTTATTTTTGAGGAAGATCTGTTTTCCGATTGTGACCATCATTCCTCCTGTGCTTGTGACCATGTTCATGGAAGACATAACGACTTTGGTGAGTTTTACAGGATCGTACGCTGGTACGGGAATTCAGTATTTGATTCCTACTTTCCTTGTATTGGCTGCCAGAAAACAGTGTTCTATTTTGTTTGGGCCGGCATTAAGAAATCCATACGAAAGTCCGTTTCGACATATGTTTTGGGCGGTATTCATCATCCTATGGTCATTCACATGTGTGATTTTAGTGTCATTGCATTTCCTCGAGAAAAATGTCGATAAATTCCACTAATTGTATTTAACGTTAGCTTGGTCATACGAAGCATTAACCAACTAGTATTCATTCAGCAAGAGGCAATATATGGTATTTTCACCATTAGAAACCAGGGATTTGACCATTTGGAGCAATCCGTTTTTTTATTGCTCCTTTTCAGCATCAAAATACCTGCTGCTGTTACATTCTAAATGGAATTATAAATTTTTTTTATAAACAATAATTATTAATCTAAAACACTCATCCAAATTGAAAAAACCTTCCGAGCAAAGATAAATGTCGCCGGCAGGACTCGAACCCGCACCCTTCTAATATCCGGTCAGATGCTCTACCGTTGAGCTCGCTATGCGTGTATATTAGAAGGGTGTGGGTTCGAGTCCTGCCGCGAATTTATCTTTGCTCGGAAGGTTTTTTCAATTTGGATGAGTGTTTCAGATAATATTGTTTATAAAAATAATAATTGTTACCCTTTGCACTATGCACAAAATCTTGTCTTAAGTTTTAAGAACTTTAGTTTATCAATTAATAGGAATTATAAATATTTTTTTTTTTTTTTTTCATATGAAGCGGTAACAGTGATGTGACATTATATTTATAAAATAAACAATAACTTTGTTTACATCACTTTTATTTATACTTTAGCCGACGGGTTTCCGCTACTACCGTAGCTTCTTCAGGGCAGTATACAACAGGATAGTATAGGACAGTATACAAGCTGTATACTGCCCTGAAGCTACGGTGGCTAGCTGGCTCAAGTATAAATAAAAGTGATGTAAAACAAAGTTATTGTTTTATTTTAGGAATTATAAATGTTTGAAACTTGATAACACTTAACCCCAGAACATTCTGGAACTTTACCAGATAGTCATGAGAAGGAGCAGAAGGCAAGGAGTGTTTTCACCATCAAAATACCTGCTCCTGTTACTTTCCAAATGGAATTAAAAATTTTCGAATAAAATAATAACTTTGTTTACATCACTTTTATTTTTTTATATACTTCTTGCCAATGGGGTTTCACTACCACCGTAACTTTTTCAGTGAAATATACTGTAGTATATATACTGTATAGCGAAACCCAGTCGGCAAGAAGTATATAAAAAATAAAAGTAATGTAAAAAATAATTATTGTTTTATTTTAAAATTATAATGTCGCATCACAAAGTTACCGCTTCATATGAAAATATGGAATTACAAATGTATGAAACTTGATAAAAAGTTAACCCCAGAACATTCTGAAACTTCACCAAATAGTCATTAGAAGGAGCAGAAGGCAAGGAGTGTTGCAAAGTGTCAAATATGTACACATAATCATTATTTTATAAAAAACATAAACAAATTTCTTAAATCATCTCCTTTGATAATAATTATATTAAATCACAGTCGTTTCTTTAGGATGCTAGGCACGGCTAGTTCTCTTTGCTGCTTCTACATATTGCATGTAGGATGTAGGGTAGAAACTATTTATGTGCTGGTAGGTATAAAACTTTGGAACAACATGTTTATTGCTTATTGCACGTTGCATATTGCTTCGCTATATGGCTGGCCTTAATTTGGAGCAATCATGAGATAAATTTTACAACCTTTTATATTTTTGAGGAGAGTAATCTGAGACTATTTTTAGGATAGATTGTTGAGTAATTTTATTAATCATAATCAAAAATTTTCAGCCAATGATCTCTGTATTATAATGTTCTCCCACTCTCATCATGGACATCTTTTATGCATATCTACCATATCAAGATTTATCTACCAATATTAAGATTTAATGTTTCAGTAATACTTCTTTGCTTCTCAGGAGAAAGCAGGAGAAGTACAGCATTTTGGTGTTAATTACAAGATTGAACAGTTATCAAGAAATGTATGAATTTAGAAATGAATATATAATATCTATTAAACATTTGGAAGATCATTTCAATGAAATTGATGTTTTGTAGGAAATTATCCCGATTTCAAAAGGTGGCTTCAGAAATAAATCATTTTTGGGAATTAAATGTTGTAAGATACGATAAAAAAAGTTATTTTTACGTCTGTCTCGACACAGGAATTTCCCAGTGAGACACATCGATCAATCCTTTATGAGTTATGTTTTATCAATATGAATAAAAACATTTAATAAAAGATTAACTAAATCATTACATATTGCTCACACTTGTAGTGTTTGACTATACTTGTGTGCTTTCAATAGCTTAGTGTTTTGAGGAATTTATCATCTTAATTAATCAAGGTTTTACTATAATTAATTTGTTTTTGATACACATGTCCCTTTTGCGTATTTTGATTATTTTTCCCAATTGACCGATGCGAGACTTGATGTTTCTAGTGCATATGACTAATTCTACGTACATTATTATAAGCCTGTCTTTAATGAATTTTTCTAAAATGCACATTATTTATTTCTATTTAAGACTGATTTATATGTAATGAGTATTGTGCTCCAAATATGTATTGGACTATATTCCGTGACTAAATGTAATTTTGTATTGTAAAAAAAAATAAAACTATTTTATATGTTTTCAAATGCTGTTTATTAATTACATTTTGGTAATATGTATATTTACACAATATATTTTCAATACATTTCCACACGTAACAGTCACAAGTCAAAGGCTTACACAAGCTGAGCATAACACAGAAAAATTTTAAGAGACTCTCCGATTTAATAAATATAATTTAACAATATTAGACGTTACACAAATTAACCTAAATTTAACATTTTGCTAGCAAGAAGATATTTAACCCATTAAATTTACACATTTATATGGAATAAAATAATCACTTTGTATAAAACCTCCAATTAGTGGTTGTTTATAGTTGTATATGGTTTGTACTAGTACATACATATATTACTGGTCTAGTGGTTTTACAGAGTGATATATTGTTATATAATGTCAAATCACAGAGTGATTGCATTCTACGAAATTAATCATAAAAAAGTTTTTTTTTTTTTAATTTAACAAAAATAAAATGATTCACTTGTGTCATAAAAAACGTAAAAAATATTTATTACCATCTAAACTCGAATTTCATAAATGAATGTCCTCATTAGTAAATTCATAAGTGGGCCATTCTTACACATTCATATTTTGAACTAAAATAATGTGTTTTATGAACATCTCTCTCTCTTTTTAGGATATACAAAAGATTTCTTTAAAAATAGAAACACTAATAAAATATGGGTAATATTTGCAAAAATATACAAAAATTAATATAAAGCTACGTTTTTACAAAAAATAGGCAATTGATTATAAAAAAGATTATTCTTACAGGTATGATATCTATGGATAAATAAGTTAGAAATTTGTCTAGAAGCATTTTCAAGTCACAAACAGGCACAGATAGCATTATTTCTTTTTTATATGACTATAGTAATAATAGGTTTATATTGTGAGAATACCGACCATATAGCAAGAAATGTGTATACATTTTTCATTAACTATCACAATACCGATACAGAGAGATCCTCATTGAATTATTCTACAAACTTATAATAATAAAATCGTAAATTATACATAAACATTTTTGGTGCGCTTGACTAATACAATATATATAGTCCCATTAGAGCAGTGTTTCTTAACCGTATTGAAAGGATCATCCCCTTTACCACAGTAAAATTATCCCCCCCCCCACCCCATGAATTAAGTAAGAAGTGTCTAGTCTCGGGCGGTACAAAACTTTCACTCATAGATGATATTGTTATCCTTTTTGAATCAGCCTTTATGATATATGAAGAACATGATGTTGAGTATTATGCCTCAGTTTTATTTTTTTCGCGAAAGGTATAGTTTATTAAACAGAACTTAAAAAATCAAAGCGCCTAAAGATAGTGTATCATTGTGCATAGCTTGTGAATGAGCTTATTTTTCTATATTGACACAATGCCCACTTGACCTCTGTAGCGCCCCCTAAATGCTAAAAATTTAAAAACGCCTCGCCAGACCTCCAAAAACGCCCACAAACGGCGCTGGCGCCCCGGTTAAGAATCACTGCATTAGAGGTAAAAGTCACTATGTGTCATATGGCACTTAATGAGTTTTATCTCTAAAGGGACGATATAAGCCTGGCTTAAATATGTATACGTACTTATCTAATATAGTATGTAATATTATACCACATGCATAAGTATATTGTGGTTATGTATATAGGAATTGGTTATTTAAAAAAAAAAGTTATAAATACTAACGGAGAAGTATGATTCAGACAATATTATAGCCATTTTAAATATTGTAGTTGCACTAGTGATATCTGTTTAGTAATACAGTTCAATTTTATTTACAAATAATAAATATGACATACGTATTATAATGAAAAATTAATTTATTTTTGTCATCTGAAATGGGGTCAGTTATTAGATATTTCAGAACAATGATGATACATAATAATATATTTCAGAACAATGATGATACATAATAATATATTTCAGAACAATGATGATACATAATAATATATTTCAGAACAATGATGATACATAATAATATATTTCAGAACAATGATGATACATAATAATATATTTCAGAACAATGATGATACATAATAATATATTTCAGAACAATGATGATACATAATAATATATTTCCCGAAGCAAATTTTACATGTTTTTTTTTAAATGTCGAAATAATATTTCTTTAAATTACAAAAATAGCAAATAAATAGACCACATTATCGAAGGTACTTACTGATTACTTTAACAATTATTCTAAAATATATATGTTTTAACAATATTTCATTTTTATTTACTATCACTAGAATTTCTGCTAGATTCTGTCATTTCTGAATTTATTTATTGAATTACAAGTATGCATTAATATATTTTTCTTTTAAAGATGGGTTCATAAGATTTATATGCATTTCAAGATGAATATATTATTTTAATGGAAAGCGTAGTGAGGATATTATCATATATTTAAGAAAAGAAAGTCATATTTCATTACATAATGCTATTTTTATCTTTTAAAAAAATTGCATTTCATTATTTTTTTATGTATCTTTTTTTCTAACCCTTTTTTGGCTATCCTCAGTTTAGGTCAATATATGAAGTGGATTATTAATGGATTCCCCCAATATATATAGAGTGTATCAAGCACGTACCCGACAGACTTAACCAGCGATTCCTCAGCTTATTTGGAATAAAAAATGTACACATCTTTACGGTGCTGCTGGAATAAGACGGAGCGTGTACCCCGTGATCCATTGCAACATGTGGCAGTTTTTTTGATGCCGAAGTGTGATAGAAAAATATTTTTTGTTTGTTTTTAATTGACAAAAAGAGGAACTGAAGACCAAAATGACATCTACATTTTTTACATGCGTGCTGATACACCCTGTATATAGAATAACAGGTGTATGCAATATTATTTTTTCCATTCTCACACTTTTAAAACAACATGCGGCGGTTATATACACATTGTTTTGTTGCGGATAGCAGCGAATGGGTCTCTTTGAAGCATGAACTTTAAAAAAAAAACCACAATCCTTTGAAAATGTCAGACTTATAGCCAAACTGTACAGCGCCACAAATGATCGCTAGTGTAAAGAAATTAGTCAAGAATCCATATTTCACAATTAGTTCCTAAAATTGTTAATAGGTGGTGGTTTTCACAGAATTACTTATTTTCTTAGTGATCAATTTTTGATACCACAGTGCTTCAAAGAGTTAAATCATTCCATTGTGCTTTTATTCACTATTACCAAGTTTTGTTTTTAATCGTATATCTTATTTACATACGTTTTTAATGAATAATAATTTGACTAGTAAAAGACAATACAGGATGCAATAAAAGTAATGTCAAATGTTATTTTCAAAATCATTGAATCTTTTTCCGTAAAACCTTTAAGCTGGTGGTTTGTGAGCGGTATGTATTAGGTACATGGGTATTACGCAATATTTGATCTTATTTACCTCTAGTTAATTCACCTAATTAATTAATTCTAACCATTTTTGTGGTATACAGGTACTAGAATGATCATAATATGGTCTATGCAAGGATGTTAAAACTTGCAAAATATGTACACATAAGAATAAGTACTTGGAACTAGCACACTATGGACCTACAATGACAGCGGTGTGTTGCCATCATTGCTACATACCCATTTGAAAATATAGACGATGAACTAGTAGGTTAGGTTAGGAATAATCTACGATGAAATTGTATTAAATTGACTAAGTTGGGAAGAGAAGCATAGGTTATCCATAAATGAGTTAGACTGATGACCTGAAGCTGGGAGGCACGTTTAGTGTGATCAAATGCTAAATTACGTCACGTGGTTTATTGATAAACAAATAAAGTACTTAAAAAAATAAATCAGGTTAGGTTAGCTTCATTGAAATATGGTTAAAATATTTACCACATATTCACAATTATTTTGGTCATTGTGTTCCATGCACTCTACGAGGTGAATTCACTGGAGTCCATGGAAGCATGGCCAGTTTGGTTAGGTTCAATGAAGACAGGTCGATTTAATAAAGTAAGGGTAGGTTAGCTTCATGGTAGTCAGGTTGGGTTAGTTACTGCCCAGCTTATTCACAATCCACTTGGTGGTGGATTTTGTCAAATCAAGTCTCAGTTGAATGAAGTCAACTTAGATCAGGTTCACCGAAGTCAGGAAAGTATAGATTAATTGCACAGTGTATTCATAGCACACTCGTCTCCGTGTTCCGTGCACTCTACATGGGGTGGATTCTCTGGAGTCTTGCAAGCACGGCTAGGTTAGGTTAGATTCAATGAAGTCATATTAGGCTCACTGACGTTAAGTTAGATTAGGTTCACCGAGGTCATGTTAAATTAGGTTCAATAAAGTCATGTCAAATTAGGTTGGGTTAGATTCAATGAAGTAATGTCAAATTAGGTTGGATTAGATTCAAGAAAGTCATGTTAAATTAGGTTGAGTTAGATTTAACGAGGGCGAGTCAAACTAGGTCGGGTTAGGTTCAATGTAGTCGGGTCAGGGTAGCTTTACTGTACGGCGTATTCACAGTCCACTCCGTCCTCGTGCCCCGTGCACTCGATGCTGGGGTGGTGGATGGAGTCCCAGATGCCAGGCCCGCAGCGCTGGCACAGATTGGCCAGGGAGCATGGGATCCGCACCAGCTGTCGAAACTGGTGCAGCAGGCCGCGTGCCTTGCGCAGTATCAGCTGCCCATCCATGTACATTGCTACAAATAGAAATTATTATTATGTGATTATGTTTAACAATATTCTGTCAGCCATTGTCTGATAACAATAATGAATAATTAATTGAAATACCACTCTATAATAACAGGAAATTGTTCTGAAGTGAAAAGATGGGTATTGATATAAATATGAGTGACGTATTCTACGCAAGATTAATTTATAAATAGGAGAAGTGCAAAATAATATGCACTTTTAATTGAGCATAAAATGCTTTCCAAATTGTCTTTAAAAAAAGATAATTGAACAATTTCTAATTCAATTAAAAATATGTACTTGAAAAAATCAGAAACTTTGATTTCGACAAACAAAAAATAATAAGTTCTTTGTAATAAGTACTTACTACAAAGAAAATTACTGAACAGTAGGAGAAAGGGAATAATGCCAATAGGTATCGAAGACAATGCAAAACCAAATTAAGAATAGTTAACTTATTATTGATCATAGCATCAGCATTGAATTAAATTTACCCAAGGAACTGAAATATAGCAGCATCTCATCGGTTCTCAAATCCTGTGCAATGACATCGTCAGCGTAGACAGCAATGATGGAGAGGCACAGGAAGAGGTGGAAGTAGTCGGTCAGGTAGTTGGCCCAGCACGCCTCCCACATCCGCAGAGCCACTGCCTCCGTAAACTCTCTCTTGAAGCACCTGGAATGTTAAGTAATGTTATTAACACATTACAGGGTGCTTTTAGTAGATGGTTGTTTTGATTACAATAATAATTCCACATTCTCTTTTTATGTCATTTCCGTAACACATCACCCTTAAAATATGTTTTTCCACCAATAATCCACCTATCAAAATCAACTCCTCTGCTTTTGTTTAGCACACTAAAGGACATTCCACACAACTTGTTTGGCCAATACTAACTAAAGCCACCGCGTCGAAAGGTTCGACCACCCGGTCATCCTTTCCTAAAGTCAAGCCTACCAATTTTAGGAATGGACGACCTGTTGGTCGAACCTTTCGATGCGGTGGCTTTAATTAGAATCGGGCAAACCCGTCATGTGGAAGACCTATAAATTGAGACTTTTTTTTAAATACGAAGGAAAATAGTATAAGACAGCCTACCCTACCTACCTTAATTTTTATTTTTTTATTTTTTATTATTAGAGCTTAAATGGAATACAGCATTAGAAATAATAATACATATATCATCCCTATTCGGGCAAAAATCAAACCAACACCAAATGTCATTTTGTTTCATACGGTCCCATTTAGATTTGAAATAATTTGATCAAATTGGAATTACTTACAGAAGAATCCATCTGTGACAGAAGAGAAGTTCGAGAGCATCATTGTGCTTGCTGAGATGGTTATAGAAATGCGGGACCATAACTCTAATCAATTCCCGAAGATAACTCTGCAATAAAACAATATACACTCATTTAGCATTTGCATAGAAATTCATTGACGGAGCGCTTTAAGGACTATGTATTAACAGGACAATACAATATCAGGAAACACATGTAGTTCTTAGAAGTGGAAAGCACCAGTAGCTCTAGGAATTGTGAAGAGGCTGAAAAGGAACAACGATTCATCTATGTGGCCAATGTCCCAATTGACGGAAAGAAGGCGAAAACCTGGGGAGCCAAGTTGTGGAACCAGGCTTTGTTAAATGGACTAGACAAAGGGATAAAGTGAAACACATGAGATAGTACAATGGGCTTATGACCTGAGTGCTTACAGAAGCCATGCAGACCATCTCCAAATCAATATCAATAATAATATCCAAAAGGTATCAGCTCAGAAACCATTCTTTGAATACTGTCAAGAAGAACGTCAATTTTTTCATCCCTCCAAGATATATTAATTTTGATGAATAACCCGATGATTAAAAATTTATTTCACTCACCAGGTTAATATCCATGTCGTTATCAGTTGGGGTACATACAAATATGGTTCTCTGCATAAGTCCCACGAAGCACCAAAATGTATCAGATTCATCGTTGATCTCACAGAGCACTGGAGCCAAGAGGTCGCTCATTCCTTGTGTGTAGCTAAAGGAGTTAAATATGCACGAATTAAGTAATGTTATGCATCAAGCCATTATTCCAAAAGGGGACAGAATTTTTTTTTAATCCAATTATTTGTAGGTTAGGTACCTACATACTTAATATCAGATTAATTTAAAAAAGAATGGGATTTTGGAAAATACAAGTGGCTATGTTTTTGAGTTTATAACAGAAATCAATTCGAAACCTCTGTGGGGGTCTTAACCAATAATCCATCCACAAATATTAAGTCTTCATTTTGGCATTCCGTAAATTATCAATTAGAATTAAATAATTTCGCCGCAGGGGTAGGCAGTGGGCAGTATTGCAAAGGTTAGAACCTCGCAATATATCTAGGCAGTCTAGGTACACACTTCCTTCTTAATTCATATCAACACAAAAAGCCATTATGAAAATTATACTTAAAGTCCCTGTAAGAACTACCACTGACGAAATCTTTAACAAACTTAACATTATGTCATTAAAAAAATTATACTCTAAAACAATAGTACTTTAAATTCATAAATACAACAAACAAGAAATAACATCAATCACTCATATTCAAAACACAATACACAAACACAACATTTGGAGAAAAAAACTTCTTATGCTGTGGTATTAAAACAAAATAACAAAAACAAAACAAAACATAACAAAATCCCACTATCCTTCAAAAATCAGAACATAATAAATTTAAAAATCAAATAAAACACTGGATACGTTACATAGGGAGTTCTGAAATAGAAAATATATTAACACCAAATACAGACTAATACCAAAACCACTCAACTCCACTTAAAACACCTCATCTTACAATTATTTTATTTTTGTCATCAAGCGTATCAATTTAATATAATGTAATTTCATATTTTGTAAATGAAATCCTCAGTGGAAATCTCGATGAGGATATCATTATTTGTATTTTGTTATAAAGAAAGAAGATAATAAAACATTATTATTATTATTATCATCTTATACATACTCTGATGTTCTGACTTTTGACATGACGTGATGCAAAAATTTGATTCACGTGATCATGCTGTCATCCTCGATTTCTTCCATCTAATTACGCTGCATATATTCTCCTTACATCCACCCACATACACTTTTTGCAAATTACAAATGAGGTTGAACATAAATTATTTATTTGCTCACCCAAGTCTCGAGTTATAAATGGCATAGTTAAGCAGGATATTCTTCATGATGTCAACATTGGGATTTTCATCTCCTGCATAGTATGGATTCCCTCTATCTGTCCTAACCACATCTTTTTCCACGACACATTGAACATTCTTCCAGAAGCTGGCCTGTTCTTCCGGCATCATCCCTTCACTCCTCTTCCTGTTATACTCCTGGTATTCCTTCCTCCTTATCTCCGTGAATGCCTCTCTTTCTTTGTACGTGGAATTGTTTGGGTAACAATGAAGCAGGAATGGCCAGACGAATGATCGAAGGTCTTTCTCTAAACCGCCAAAGAAAACCCCTTTTCTGAGTGTCAGGTCATCTTCGAGTTGTCCGTCGGAGTTAAGTAATGTACTGAAGAACATCTCCGTGGTGATTTTGACGACGTTTCCTTCTTCCGGGTGGAGTTCGGACTTTTGAACTTCCGGCCGGCATACCATGAAGTGACGGTAAGGCAGATTTGGTTCTTCAGATCCTAAATTAGAGAGAAAAAATATTTCGTTTTTATGGAAGAAAAGAGAGGATTGTGCAACCATCAAATTAATATCCTTTTTTGAGAAAAGAATAATTTTTATATTTATTTATATTATGTTAATGACAATAGCTAATGTTCTTTTATAGATATTTTAATGAAAATGCATTGGAAAAATACGAAAAATACGACACGAGATAAAATTTATAGATGTATATTTTTAGTGTGTTGATTCCAGGTATTCTTTAATTTTTTACATCATTTCATTATAATCTTTATATGTAGGTACCTACACAAATTATTTTTCCCCCATAGTGAATTTAATAAAACGAAAAAAAATGTAATTCAATTTTTCACGATAAAAGTAACAAATGTCAAATCATACATGCGAGGAAAAATTACGGCATTTAAAAAAAATGCTTTGTAAATCTTTTTTCCCAATGTCCAAAATTACACCCCTTTTATTGTCTACCAGTATTATATCGCAAAGCAGGTACCCAATAAGTGCCTACCCAGTAGGTACGTAATGTCACCTATCAAAACCTACCTAACTACGTCACAGCCTTTACTCTGCAATGGAAAACGGTACCTACCTCCGCGCGTCACGTAAAGTACCTACGCCTCCACAGCGGACAGGTGCATGTCAAAATAATGTTTACACGGGAGGTTTCCTGCACGCACGCTACAATGCGACGTAATTTACTTTGATAGGAGGAGGTACATACCTACTGCCATTTTGTTTACATTTTGCTCGAATTAATCGCTAGGACATAAACGATACCGCCTTTTGTTTTCCTCATTTCCCGGCTACCTCGGAGGAACGAGATCATTAATGTATGTATTTAGGAAATATACGCGTATATTAGAAATTAAAACATGGAAAACGATTTAAAAAATGAAATTTTGATTGAGTAACATACCGGCATTTTTGATATTTTGCGATTTATAGCTTAGGTAGATCTTCGATTGAATCTTTGAATTGCAGTTGAAGTTTCAAAATAAATAAGACACTTTCCAATGATCATAATGGAAAAATCACGATGATTCAAGAAGTAATAGGATTGGAAAATGCAAAAAATATTGCAAGTCATTCATTTGACGAAAATTGCAATTCTGCGTCGTCGCGTGAAAAGCGTCGATTCATGGAAACAAACCTGTAGGTACCTACCTACTGCAAACAAATAACAAATCAATTATGCTGGGTCTCCACCCAGTGGCGTAGCGAGAGCAAAATTTGCTTGTGCTATACTATACACCAGTGCTCCGCAACCTTTTCTCATCGACGGCACACCAAAATTCTTCCTAGAATTCCGCGGCACACCAAAAGCTAAAATATATAGGTATTAAATTGAATTTTACAATAAATTTTCGTATATTGCATTTGACCGCGGCACACCTGTATTCGGCTCACGGCACACCAGTGTGTCACGGCACACCGGTTGCGGAGCACTGCTATACACGACCAGATTGATGAGATTTTGCTGCGCGTAAGGATTTTAGTTAAGTATCTTTATCTTCGTTTTCAGGTCATCGACTGTCAAATCCGCGAGCGACATAATCTTCCTTCAATAATTTCACAATCGCTGTTCACACGGTTCTATTGCCGGTCTATTCTATATAGAATATAACGAAAGTTGAAGTCGATTCAACGTTGGGTTTCGGTTTCTATCAGGCATTCTGTCGCATAGAAAGCCTGTTGTCACTGATCTATTTCATAGAATAGATGAGGTGGGAACGAGCCTATACTCGTATGTATAAATAATGAGAACGGATAAATTCAGGGTTAAATAAGATTGAAAAGACGGAATGCTAACAGATTTAGAGTAGGCATACGATAGAGTGAAGGAACGAGATCCCGAAAAAGTTTGGCTAGTAGTTAATAATACCTATTATAGATAGAAATTCTGATTACGATGGATCTAATAGATCTAGAGAAATACACCTTTATTGAAATTCTGATTATATTTTGTTTTTAACAACTCTATTAGAATTTATACATTTCGTCAACGGCCCCTGTGGTTGAGTGGTTACGATCCTCGGCTACGAATCCGGAGGTCGCGGGTTGAAATCCCGGCGTGCGCAAGTAAATTTTATTTGATTAATTTGTGTTATTTCACAATTTATTAATTAAAAATAATATAAAATGTATTTGCGGCACGTTCCAGAGTGGTAGATACTTTCAGTATCGGCCTGGTGAAAGACCACCATTCAGAATCGAAACATTGCTTGAAATGACTTTAGACGTGTTTGGTGGCCAGATCTGAATATCCAGGTACTTCCCCACCTTCCTCTCCCCCATCTCCTTCCCCTTCCAACAACCTTCAGTATCACTGGATCCAGACGGTTGGGAGCAGTTGGGTGTCTAGTGCGGAACTTACAAAATAAATCAATCAAATTTTAGTCAGTCAGAAACATTTCGATTAATCAGAGGCTGAACTGAGGTAAAGGCCTTTTTTCATTAGTTACCTGTAAGTTTTCACGCGCACGTGAGCAATTAATTAGAAGAACACCCGCGGCGCCAAAATCTATTAATATATCCCGGACGCGGGCACAGGTGGGGCGGATAACAAGGGCTGGGGGCGGAATCACGTTGTGGGGTGGAAACTTATCCCGAGGGGGCGGCATATTGCGGCACTGGGACGCAAAACACAATACCCTCGGTGGCAAGGACACCTCGTCCTTACCCAAAAATACCTTAAGCGATAATGACATTTAGACGGGTTATTAATAATTTTGATTAAAGGGTCGTACCTAAATAACCCGATATTATTTTCGGAATAATGATGAAAACAAAACTGCTTAACCCTTTCTCACCCAGAGTAATTTAAAAAATACACGAACTTTGAGAATATTTTACAAAGTAAGTACTAACGCTGTTCATTTGAGTTTTTTTTAAATGATTTAGTGATTTTTCCCTTGTAACACTATTTTTTTCCGTTGGGTTGGATGCTCTCCGTACACAATTCATACCATAAACAAAAACCGATGTTCGCGCCTTTTAGATTTCTGTGATTCGACTCCTCTACTACCGTAAAACACCCAAGGTATTTATTGTTATTTCATATGTTTTATTATTTGTATTTATAGAATCACGTACATTCTTACATATTACAAGCAAATTATAATAAAAAAGAATATATTATATATGTTTTTATCGTCCCAAAATTTGTCAATGAATATGTAAATAAAAAAGTTTATAAGATAACAAAAATGTTTCATTTGTCTAAATACTAATTAATTATTTACCACTCAGAGCCACGGTCGTTTTAAAATGACGTTGAATATTTCCTAAACCATAATTAAAAGAAAAAAAAAATAATATACAAAAAAATTGCAAATAATTTCACTACACACAACATGAAATATTCTTTTTATCCAAAGAAATTAAATTGGGTGAGAAAGGGTTAAAAATAGCCGGCGGTGGGTATTTTCCACAATAACAACGTTCAATTTTTATTTTAGGTGGGTAGATACCTGTATTTAGTGCACAGGAGAATCAGAGACTTTCAAAAAGGTTTACAGTCCGACATTTTATAGTAAACATAAAATGAGGGCGTTGCGATAGTTTAAAACGTTTTATATGACAACAGCGAGGTGACTCATGGGAAGATTATCGTAAGTTTCAAAAAGCACAATGGTATCCAGAAATTTAAAATGTTTAAACTTTTTTATTATTCAACGCTTTGCAAGGAAGACAACTACACGGAAATTGCGATTTTTTGTATTTCTGAAATTTATATATCGAAATAACCATATTTGTGTTAGATAATAAAACAAAATCAATTTCACAGTTCAAAAGCAAAAAAAAAAAACGTATTATGATGTTTTGCATTCAACGACATTATAGTAAAAAATGAAAATCTCAAACATAAAATTCACACATGGACAACCTTTTATTGCGAAGCCATTACCTACTGTGGCCAAATACTACGAACATCTACAATATAATAACAAACTACAAGCCTATATGTTTGCACTCTTCTACAAAACTTCTACAAAATAACAATGAACTTCACGCTATATTTTATCTCCTTATAATTTAGAATATTAAAATTCTTTTAAATTCTACCACCTCGGAACAGACTCAGTCTACTGAGGTGGTTTATACCAAATCTTTGTATTTTTATTAGATAACAAATCCTGTATGTATTTTCTTACGCTTTACAACTGTAAAATTTACTAAACACTATGTTTACTAAAATTATGTATTTTTTAGTTTATAATAATAATAAAAATAAATAAAAATAGTCGAAACGTTGCTTGAAATGGTTTTGGTCGTGTTTGATGACCATATCTGAATAGGTAGGTACTTATCCACCTTCCTCTTGCCATCTCTTTCGTCTCCTCACAATATACCCCAATTGGGGATGTCATAGTCTCACTGGTTCCAGTTGGGAGCAGCTGGGACTCGTTTGTGGTACTAGCATAAAAACATAATAATCTCCGCATGAATGCTGTTCCGAGGTTTTATTTAAGGGTAGAGGACGGTGTCTATGCTATGAACCAGTGGCATGCATGTCATAAAGGCAGAAAAGCTGTGCCTACCCTAAGAAAAAATGAAAAAAATAAATAAATTAAACGATTATAGAAAAATATGACAAATTTCTGACAAAACATATTTTTCCATGAATTTGGGAGGCCCATTTATTCAGTTGGCCACAAAAATCAACGGATGATGATGATAAATTAGCCTTTTTCAAATATTCAATAAAAATCTACACACAGTGTACCTTTGGTCATAGCGCCAACTGCTGTGAACCTAGGTCTTGAAGAGATACATTGTTGTGTGGACTCGGACTGTGCATTGGCACCGAAGGATCAATTGAGGCATTTTCTTGAAACGAGACCTCACTGAAAATACATACCCGCAACGCTATTTTTCCGTTTTTTTATCATTATATAGTTATACATTATTTGATTATTTGTCTCTTCGCATGGTGGTAAGATAATGAAAATCATAAACGATTTACACGAAATAACAATCTGTGATCATTTCACAAATGTAGACCGAGTTCATACAAAGCACTGTGATGGTAAAGTGGCATTCTGTTTCTCGTCTTTTTAAATGAGTCTGTTGCAATAAACATAATACAAGTAGAATGCATAAAGACTGCTACACTTCAGATCGATAAGCAATATCTTTGAAGTAAGCCCGCTCTCTGACGGTTCGGTAAGGAACGAACATTTCACATGTTACTGCAGACACTGCACAGAAGAGTCAAGTTTGCTAAAGTAAGGTAACGGTTTGCAACGCAATCCACAGTTGGACTTTCCTGCGCAGTGTCTCCAGTAGCGAGTGAAAAGTTCGTTCCTCATTCGTGCAATTTCAGCTACCTATCCTGAAATGCGTGTTGTTACTGAACTTGTTACCATCCTTGCCAGCAATACACATTATTTCGTCGCTCACAACACAAAGAGGCGTATCTCATATTTAGCAAATTTATAGGAGAACCAAAAAAACAATTTTTTTTTACCGAATTCTTATACGAAATAAAATGTAGGATAATTCGGCAGAAAAAACAGTGTTTTGGCTCTCCTGGAAAGTTGCTCAACATGAAATACACCTGTTTGTGTCGTGGGCGACGATTTGATTGATTTTGCATGAGAAAATTGTTTTCGTCTTCGTTCCTTGTGATCCCGAATCATAGATACATGGGTAGTAAATACTACATATATTATCGAGCCATTTACATACTCGTATTTGCCTTGAAAACTTTGTTGAACTTCGTGTAATGTAGCAAAAATTTACAGTCCCAAAATTAAGTGAATTGACAACTCATGGGAATGCAACATTGTTGTATGTCTTTAAATTATTTGTTAATCGTGTAGGTCATACTACCGAACGTTCGCTATTATCAATAATATAATAAACCGTCGGTTGTGTGACATGTGTGTTTTATAGACCGAGCAGACAGACCTGAAAATGCAGACATGGAGGTCATGACTTCGCTATGTTCAGGCGAGTAGAGTGCTAGTCTAGTACTTGTTTACCTGGAGTCAGTCTGATGTTGTGCAACAACGAGTGCCACTGGTGCAGCACCTGCGCCAGGCGGTCCAGCCCGCCGTGATGGAAGTGCAGGATCTTGTACTGCGACTCCCGCGAGGCCACCACCAGCTGGCCGCACGTGCAACTCTCGTCGCTGAAAAAGAGGCGCAGGGAGCGCATCTGGCTCAGGTCCACGGAGAACCTGAAAGATAGGGGTGATTGATAAAATGGTATGGTGCAGAGTGGTTCTCTCACTGGATATTTCTTATCTGCCCCCAGAGGGGACAGTTTCACATTATAGGGAACTTCATAGCATAGTTGGACAGTTGAAGTGTCTTACTCTAAAATATGTTCCGTATCTAATAAATAAATAAATACAAAATGTATATACAAAATGTATATATAAAAAAACAATAAATATTAAAAAAAGAGATAAATAACATGTTTTTATTTAGGTACCTGCAACGAGGTGTTTTGTAGATATTATTTGGTTCTTAAGCTTATATTTTTACGCTTTTGTGTTTTTAATCTTGGTTTTACTTTTTTTGTCGGTTTTCCTCTTTTTCAGTGATCGGGGAGCCTCTGGAAAACGGACCTCTCGCAATTTCGACTTTTTTATTTTTTATTTAATTTTACAACAGAAAAAAATACAATTTCTATATATCTATAATTCCTATAACTATTTACTAAGTATCCACCTGGATCAAGAGGAACAGCTGCGCGGCCTATTTCACACAAAACTTAATTTTATATTTGAGGTCAAAATACTCACCTAAACCTAATGATCTTTTTCTTCATCAAAAAGTATAGTAAATATCTAGTACGGATTAGAAGTAATTTGTTTATTTTTGTTTTACATTACGAAATATAGGCCATTAAAGGAATTGATTTTTTCGCGATTTTAGAGGCAAATATTATTTGAGGGCTAACGGTGATTTCAAAAATTTGCCATACATAATTTAAAATATCGATCGAAAAACCTTTTTTAAAATTTTTCTTTTTATATTTTTATTTACATAGTTAATGTGATAATTTAAAAAAAATACGATAAACCCGCAAATAAATTTATAAGTTGCCTCTAAAATTAAGATTTTTTTTTTTTTTTAATATAAAACGAAAATTAATAAAACACTTCTATTGAATTGATTTTTTCGCGATTTTAGAAGCACCTTTAACAATTATTGCAGAGCTAACGGTGATTTAAAAAAAAAGTTTTACCAGTCTGATTTGAATATATAATGAAAAATAAAATTTTAAAAAATTAAAAAATATAAAAATAAGCATTATGGTGGACTTTAAATTGAATTAAAAACGACCAATTTACGTTGGAACACAAATTTGCCGTTCATAACTTAAAATATCGACCGAAAAACCTTTTTTTTAATTTTCTTTTTATATTTTTATTTACATAATCATATTTACATATAGTAAATATGATATATTTTTTAAAAAATACGATAAATCCGCAAACAATTTTCTATGTTGCCTCTAAAATTATGAAAATTGATTTTTTTTAAATTTAAAACGAAAATAAATAAAATACTTCTCATACGTACTAGATATTTCCTAAACCTTTAGTTAAAAAATATATATCATTCAGTTTGGATGGGTATTTTGGCCTCAAATCAAGTTATGTATGAAACAGGCAGCGCAGGACACATACCTCATAATTTCACGTGCCTGCGTGGCAAATTGGATTCAAATCATTTTACATAGATTGAGATTGATATGTTACCCAAACGAAGTTTTATACTTTATGCAACACGTTGAATAGAGACATGAATAGGGAACTCCATTTTTATTTTTTATTAATGTTGACGTTCTAACTTAAATACTAGATTTTTAATATTTTTTTGAAAGTTCGTTTTCATAGTCAAAATAATTGTTAAAGTTTCAATTTTTCAAAGCCCACCTAAACGCACGAAATCTATGACTTGATGTTTGGTTCGTGTAAAGGTTTAAAAATATATGTTTTTAGATTTTTTTTAAAGCTTTCAAAATTGCTTTCTGACCGCAGACCAAATGGAAGATCATTCCAAGAATGTGTACCCAGCTCATTGCAGCATTCGTACGAGAGGGTTCAGCCAATCTGTTCGATGCATCAGACTTGGCCGACCTGGGCGTGAGTTGCCTCTGAATCTCTGAGGTGAGTAAGGCTGTCCCTCACGCAGAGATCAATCAAATATGATGGCGCCAGCCCGTTCAGTGCATTATAGTATATACTCGTATGTCCGGAACGTCGGTGACCGGTGTCCGCAGCTCTCTACGCAGCGCAGGATGGTGAGGAGGACTGGAGGAGCCTTGTCCACCAGGGAAATTGGAGTGGAGGTCACGATCCCCAGTAATGAGGAAACAGCTCGAGAAGAATATATAATTGAAAAAAAAAACATTATCTTATTTCCCAACACAAGATTTGAACACGCGACCTCCGCAGAGCCAAGAAACACTGCTCCGTCACAGAGGTCGATGTGATTCATAAATAAATAAAGAAACGCGGATCCCAGGTACAAAATGTCTGCTGTATGGATGTAGTAGACACTGAATTATTATGGACTTTTAGTCGTCCGTGTTTATGTGTTGAAACATGGTTACGTAGCATGTTTATAATGCCGGCATCTCCGACCCCAAATATTGTTGTCACATAAAAAGCTGGTACCGAGGCAGGCAATCACATAGATGCAAATAAACCCCATGTTTTAGTTGAATTGAGCCATAAAACCAAAGACAACATACCCAAAAAATGTTTTTTTTGCAGTCAACCATTAAATAATTATTCGTAGGTACCTCAATAATATAAACAAAATATTATATTAAGTAAAGAAAAGTGAATAAAACTTTTCACGTCTAAAAAAAATAGTAAGCGTTGGTGGAGATAGCTGTTTTTTTTTTCATTAATACCCCCCTCAATTCATTTGCAAAGTGAAAATGATGTCCTCGTTTAATCATATTGATTGTGTACTTTATTAAACTTTTTTCCCTGTTCCTATCCTATCCCACTCATTACCCATTTACCGATTTACCCAATAGTGAACAACAGTGGCGCAGTGGCGTGCATCGCTCTATTATAAATAGGAAGGATGTGTGTAATATTTCGAGTTCGGGAATGAATTCTGCATTGAACATTTAAAAAAATTACAGTTTATTATCATTTTCCGGTAATTGTTGTGGCCAGTGGCGACTCGTGACTTTTGAGTGAGCTAGAGTGCTAAGATTGAAAAAATACGACGTTATTGATGTTGTTGAAACCGAAAATAATTTTTATTTTTTTTCGAAAATTTGAATTTTTTGTATGGAGATTCAGATGCTACGTAGGGCACTGCCCCACATTTTGAACGAAAGTCACGAGCCGTCACTGGTTATGGCCAACTGAATACATTAGAGTACAAGTTCCTTAAGCTACGTTATCACCTCACTTATTCTAGAATCTACGAAATACATCAGTGAGAACAGGTTTATCCATGAAATAGAATAGAATAGTTGAATCGATTTCAACTATCGTTCTATTCTATTTATAATAGATATTACAATAATTTTAACATTAAAAAAAGTAATCACGCAAAGCTGCCATGCTTGTTTGCAGGTTCTAGTTCTATTATTATTTTTTTTATTTCATAAATCTAATATTATTTAAAAAAGCTATTGAGGTGCAGCTACTTCCTTTATCATGTTTTCCATTATTTCTTCCATGGATTATCAGCTGGGTAAATTTCGTGCCTATTTCATACTTAAAAAAAACACTTTATTGAAATGTCATTGTTGGGCGAGTCCATTTTTTAAATTTTTATTTATAGGGAAAACAAAATATAGGGCGTTAACCCACACAAAACTACGCATGTTTACATATTTTTTTTGGAAATAACACACTTTCTCCACAAATGAATTGAAGTGTGAACTACTAGCTACATTCCAATCTCTGTCTATCATGTAAAGGTCCGTTCTATGAGGTAGACCATCGAAAAGTTAAGGTGGAAACCCAGCATTACCAAATTCATTGAAAAATAAATGGTTTTCAAAAAAACTATGTATTTGTTCGTTTATCTTTTGGGTAAGCTCAGCTTTTCAGCTTTTATGAAGTGCACGTCACTGGTGAATAGTGATGGGTCATTGACATTAATGTATTGACAAATTTACTCAATGTGTTGCCATACAACTTCGAAAAATAAATCATAAAAGTTATATATACGAGAAAAGTTGTTGTGTAGGTACTCACTTAATCCACTTTCAATATAATACGTAGGTACTTAAAGAACAACGAAGAATTGCCAGAATACAAAAAGGAATAAAGCCCGAATAAACTTTCATGGTCGTTTTCTGCCATAATAGGTATTTAATGATCACGGAAAGTTTACAAGAGTAAATGCCAGTATTTTTATTTGTACCGAGAATCGCAGAAAGAAATATTGTAACAAGATAAAATTCTACAACATGACAAACAATGCGAAAGAACTTTTATGGAAATCTGTGGAAGGTATCGATTTGGCGGGAAGAAGATACAAAAATAGAATGTAATATTTATTTTCTGAAGCCAGGCAAAAACGTTTAGTCATGAATTTTTTACGGTAAATAAAATAAACGATTTCGATGTTGTGTGTTGTGCTTGTTATTGAGGGGTGTCCATTTTTCCCGTTTTTTGTAAAGGGGGAGATTGTCGCAGATCCCCGATAAGAAAATAAATAAAAAGTAGATCCCTACCTACCCAGTGATATTGCATAACGAAGGTCGAATAAAGTCAATAATTTGTTCAAAGTAAAACAATAGTTGAGGCTTTCGATATCGCCAACCTCAACTATTGATGGAATGTTAGGAATTTAATTATCCGAGGTGCGAGGGATGAACGATGAACTGAGAAGAGTAAAGACGTGTTAGACGTGCTTCGGGTGACAAATGCGGCTCCATTGCGGTTCTATTGTCTAGAATAAAATACCTACTAAAGACTTATTGTACGTGTTTCGTCAAACAACGTTAAATTACTGAAGTTTTATTGTTGGTTTGTGCTCGTTAAAAGTGTATAAAAGATTCTGTGAAATTTATATTCTTACTCAAATATCATATTATATTTCTACGTAAATAGGTAGGACTTGAAAATTTGTAATATTTGGATAACATTACGACAGCACAAAATTACCCTTGGAACCAGTGGGATTATGGCATTCCCAATAATGGAAAATGTGGTGCGGTGTAAAGAAATGAGTGATGGAAAAGAAAATTTTGTTATGGTCACTAAACGTAACTAAAACCATTTTAAGAAATGTTTTATTTATTTATTTATTAATGATTTTTTTTTTAAATGTTGCATAAGTATTGTAATAAAGTCCAGTTCAATTTAATGATATCAGTTTGTCAACGGGTTCTTAGTAACGGTTTATATTTAAGATTTAAGAAAGGATGAACCTTTCTAAAAAAACAAGGGAAAGTATAAAAAAATACAGCGAAAATCGAAAAAGGGGTACAACAGCTACAAGGAAAATCTGAGAAAAGGATAGAAAAAAATAGTGGGTTAGTACATTCGATTCTGAATTGTTATCACTCTGGCAAGGAACACAATTAAAAACTTTGTTGAATACACAATAAAAATTTTGGCACACGAATTTCTCGTATGCCCCCATAAAGTCATATTAAAATACATCATATTATTTGTGCTTCTTACATAACATTTTATGTAAATACTCGTACGAGTTTAATATGAATCCAAAGTGAATGCTTTCTTCAAAAACCTAAATAAATGTAATAAATAG
Organism: Halesus radiatus; assembly: GCA_022606495.2. Classification (NCBI taxonomy): domain Eukaryota; kingdom Metazoa; phylum Arthropoda; class Insecta; order Trichoptera; family Limnephilidae; genus Halesus; species Halesus radiatus. The sequence continues at coordinate 132,478 of JAHDVE020012392.1, forward strand.
GTGTTTACCCTATGCCGGGTAGGGGGTAGGTACTGAATCTTTATCTTCTGGGCCCAGAATGTAGGTATTTTTTATAGGTTACACATTTTTCATCAGTGTGACAAATAATTTATACACAGTATTAAGTTGACCCAATTCAACCACGATTTTTTCGATGTTGGTATTTGCCCAATCAGAAAAAAATTTGCATGTCAAAGCCTTCATTGGCCTAATAAATTGAATCATTATTCGGCCGTGTGGTTGAAGTATCAAGGTGGTCTAAATGTGCAAGTTTGATTGTGCCAAATTGATTAGGGTATTATGAGTAGTACCCACCTGCTCAATGCTGACTGAATAAAAGTAAGTAAGTATTTTATTTTATTATCAAAGATTCTGGCTCAATTGCTGCCATTTCAGCTGCATTTTACTCTACAGTCAGGGCCGCACTGAGAGGATATAAGGCCACAACCTCGGACGGAAATAAGTTCTCTGGGGCATATGTCATATTTGGGGATGCTGTGAGAATGTTACACATTGAGAACACAGAACTCAGAAATAAATATATATACATTTCCTTGGGCTCTCACTTCGAACAGGACCCCGGCTATGGTACACATTAATGATACAGTACTCGGAAATAAATATTTAAACATTTCCAAGGCCGTCACTCCGGCTAGGTGACCAAATGCTAAGCATTGAGGAAACAGGACCCCCAAAATAATATGTCAATTTTTCCAAGGGTCCCAACCACGGAACGGCCCCCGGCTGGGTGCCTAAATAATACACAGGATGCTGAACATCTTTCAAGAATTAACGAACAATGTAAAAAAAAGAGAAAAATATGTTCAAGTGAAAGAAATGAGGAAATAGGTACTTGTTATGTGAAGTGTAATTTTTAATATAAAAGACAATAACTAACAATTATATATTTATGTTGGAACAAAAATATATGTAACCATTGTACATAATATACACTGTTTTATAAAATAAATTTAAAAAAAAACCATCAGTAATCGTTCGGATTTCCGTGTGAATTAATCAAAATATTTAACGATTTCCGTTCTGTTTCACAAAATACAACATGGTATCGCGACAAACATGTCTTTTAAAAATTTTGAATCAGTCGCCCAAATTTAGAAGTTTTTACGTATTCTTTAAAATACAAGATTGATAAAAATCGAAAGTATTTATTGTTTTGATCTTGTAGACGGAAAAATGTAGGTAAAAGGTACCTGTTGGCTCCGGACAGTTGTGACGTTTGTACAGTATACACATTCAAATAAATTGGCGACGCCAGCGACTACAAAGTTAACCCTGTCAAGCTGTGGGTACCGTACCCCCTGCGGCCCGCAAACATATTTAAAATCGATAAATTGGCCCTCCCGCTAAAAAGGTTGTGCTTCACTAATGTAAGGTATGTTTTTCTTGGTAAATTACTAAAAATGGGGGCCCGACTATGTAAGTGCCTAGGGGGGGCCTGATCCTTTAAGTCCGGCACTGTCTGCAATACTTCAGATCGACATACTTCTACGAAAAAAGTGCTACGCAGTCGGTGGCGTCGCCTATGTGACTATTTGTGGTACCAGCGGAAAATAGATATCTGGACTAAAATTAAAATAGATATATTATAGCATTAAAATTAACAAAATTAACCTTTGCACAACATTATCACCTACCTATAAAATATAAAATCAGTAATATTTAACTCTTTTCATGGGTGACTGTGACGAAGCAATTTAAACTGGCGGAAACTCGTCCTAATACTGGTATTTTTTGGATGTTTTATAAGTAAGCATGAATGCCAAAACCTTGAAAATAATGCATCGTTAATCACTTTCACGCTTTATATCACAACTAACCAAAATGAAAATATTTTGACAGCCGAATTAAAAATAAAAAAAATGGCGTCTTTAATTTTTCTTTTGGCCACCTGAAAAATTATTCATGTTAAGTTGTATTCTTTTTTCGTGAAAACAAAGTTTCAAAATGTCTGATAATTTGTTTTTAAAAACAGATTATTTAATATTTCAGAATAGAGGCGAAAAAAATCTTTATTTAGTTCCAAACTATAAAATGCTGTTCTTTTCACCATTATGAAGTACACGAATCATAACAAAAAGCGCCACGGGTGAAAAAAATCTTTATTTTTAAGATCAAACTACAAAATTTTGACTTTTTTAACATCTTGATAATTGAAAGAACATGTAAAAAGCTCGTAATTTTCAGCGGCTGATTCAAAATATTAAAGGCGAAGGAAGGTGTGTCACAAAAGCCTTTTGTATTTTGTGAAACAGAACAGAATCACGAATATTTTTTATCGTAGCACCCATACATTTGGGCTTGATTTACACCGAAATTAAAGAAAACTGACGTCGCCAATTTACATAAGACCTTCAAACTTCTTAAAATTTATTGCTCTGTTTAATAAAAACTTACTACCTACACATATTTAAAAATGTTTCAATTTCACTAGAAGTAATGAAATTTTTTGCTTTCTTCGGGCACACGGACACGCTCATAACACACTCATATCGGTTGTTTTCTTCAGTGGTTAAATAAAACAGATTTGAATAATTTCAATACAGTTTTCATAAATATATTACAAAATGTTACTCTTACAAAAATGCAAAGAAAGCCATATCTACGAGTATAGCGGTAAAATACCCTATTATAAGAAGTGTCTTATTGAAAAAAAAACTTTTTTTAGAAAAAGGGTTCCTCGTCTCGATTAATTATTTACTTGTATTGTTGTTTTTCGAGAAATAATTAAAACGCACAGGTTTTTCGATTTTTATGCGACTCTTCATTTTTCATTCGTATCCCGGCACCGGATCGCGACCTATCATTTGGGAAATACTGATCTACAGTCTCTGAATTCCTGATGGATTTCTTTCACGCAAATAAAAATGCTTCAATCATCAAAGAATTTCCCTCTGCATTCCTCTCCTATAGCATGTTTCATGATATGGAATGCATTGAAAACATATATAGTCTATTAACTTTCTTCTTTATATATAAATACACTATTTTTTCTTGTTCTTTTATTAATATAAAATCACACACATACATTTCAAGTAGATCGATTCCTCCCCTTACCCCCTTCCTTTCCAGACCCCATAACAAATTACGTGTAACTTTTAAATTTATATTTCTTCTTTATTTTGTATAATTATCTTTTTAATTTTATTTTGATTTCTTCGAAAATTACTAGATTCACCCATAAATAATGCCCAAGTGGACACCTGTAAATGGTCAAATTTATATCACTTATTCATTATACTTCTTTTTTATGTAAACTGTTGGCTCCCAAATAAACAAAAATAAAAATAAATGTATAATAATATTATCTGATATCATCTGAACACATTTCTCATTATCTTTTCAGCAATAAAGCAGACTATTTTCTAATACCTGCAAAGATGGAGATCAATAATTGTCTGGTGCAATTTGATGGGAGGACCCTCCGCAAGAGAGACTCCAATGAAAAGCTTGGAGTAAGTATCTCAGACCACCTCAAGTATCGGGGTTCCATAGAAGCCCAAATAAATCTGGCTTCCAAGAAATTGGGCATCTTGTATAAGATGGGGTAGTAGAATCTTTAATAGTGACCAGCTGCTAACCCTATACAAATCTCATGTACGTCCAACAAATGAATTTGAGAGTTACCTCTGGGTCGGATCTCCCACATATTTGGTAAATCTACTTGATTCTGTGCAAAGGAGGCGGTCTGTCTGATTGACAATCCGTTGTTAAAAGACCGATTGCCATATTTAACGCACAGACGCAATGCAGGTATGCTGAGTGTTCTACGGGTATTTCAATGGAGCCTGCTCGAATGAGCTAACGATATTAATTCCCTGTGCACTGATGCACGTACGTAACACTCGACGGACACGAGCAGTACACCCGTTCACAGTTGATATCGACATCGTGAGAACGGGTCGTTTCTCCGACTCGTTTTTTGTTTAACTCGATTGGCATTTGGAACGAGCTACCGGCATCTGTTTTTCTTTCTTTATATAATCCGGGCCTGTTCAAGGTCCGCATTTTCCCATCTCTTCTTTCAGTTCCTACCTTGACCCGCCTCACAATGCTAGTTCAGTAGTTGTTCTCCTGTCTATAGACCGTATAGACAAGGGCCCTCTTGTGAGGTGTAACATAAATAATTTAAAAAATTACAGCGTGTATTTTATTATAAACATTGAATAATTAAATACTTAAGCGGTCCTTCGCGGTTGTCCAAAGTTGTAATTATTTAGATAAGCGGGTAGGTACCCCAAGGTAGCGCTATTTTATAGGACGATTTCCCGTGTCGATAGCTGGTATTTATTCGTCGTAAACCGGTTGGAAACCTGCATCTACTGACCTAAATAAAATAAAAACATTATTTATTTATAATCTACTTACGGGCTGACATTTTTTAACCCTTTCACCACCATTGTACTTCCTCAGGTTCGTGAATAAAAAATCTATTGATTTTATGAAACAAGTAGCCCCGTACTTTTCGTATCGCCTGCGAAAGGTATTCCTTATTTCGTTTATTTTTTTTCGACTATGATCAGTCCCTATTCCAGCCACAAATACCGCAAAAAAGTGACAGATTCCGTTGCGGCGATCTTGCTTTCTCTTAGATGCATTTTTTTGTTTGTTTTATGTTGATAACAATTGGTAAAGTTAATAAAATTTTCTTACGTATAAATATTTTAGAAGCGATTTCAACTTTTATTCGAAAAAAAAACATTAGGTCTCAGAGAGCGTGTTTCATATAAAATAACGAATCATGCACCGTCTACAAAAAATATTATGTTTTAATAATTAACAGAAAAAAAATTACCTTACAAAATTTTGGGAGAAAAATTTCGGACGAGATTAAACACAAAAATCACCACTCTAATTATAAATATGTTTACCGCCTGAATGAATAGCTAAAATCCAATGAAAAAAATAGAAACCAAAGCCAGTTATGCCAACAATTGGAAAACGAAATTCGATATTTTTTATTAGCTCTTGATAGGGAGGAAAATA